>APFE030789900.1:192245-209280 GCA_000404065.3 Pinus taeda
AAATACAAACATATGAGGAAAACAAAAATATGAATAAGACAACTTGAAAAATGGTTAAATATTTAACATTTAAAGAAAAATTGCATACGTAAGACATAAGAAAATGTAAAGTGTCAAGAATATGTCTTAAAAAAAAAGGTTGATGCTTTTCAAAAACCCCATGAAAATCAGCAACATTTTAAAAAAAGTCATCCACACGTAATACATTAGAGAAATTAAAGTGTCAAAAGTAAGCTCCCCCAAGAAAGGGGTTGATGTTGCATCAATTCTTTTTGAAATCAACATGGAAATCATTAACATTTAAAATAACATGTTTACACTTGATACATGAGAAAATTTAAAATGTCAAAAAAATGTTCCAAAAATAAGGTGTATTTTGAATCAACACTTTTCAAAATCAAATGATCTTGTGCTATCTCTAAAAATTGAGAACTCGATGGAGTTCCTATTTGATAGGTTGCTTTGTTAGAAGAGTACAACCCATGTTTTTCACTTCGTGATTATCTTACATAATATTGGGTGATGTAGCTCTTGGGTGCCAACTCTAGATCCTAACACTTACTTCTTAAACACAATAATAAAACAATACCAATATGACAAATTTCCAAGCAATTGGAATGCTATATAGTACTAGACCTAACCTAATCCACTAAAAGAAGAACATATCTATAATTAATTTGCATATAAAACTAAATACAAATGATAATGGCAGAGAAAATTTATATAGATATACATTTATTAAGCAACATACATTACAAAAACCAAACGTTTATCTTGAGTTCCTAAGTGAAAGTTCCTCCTAGCCTCTTTCTCTAACTCCTCCTTAGCACTCACAAAATCATGAGCACTCTGATCTTTGGAGGATGGTGTAGAGGTGTCACTCCAAAGTTCAACAACACAAATTTACCATGAAGTCTTTTTCTCCTCTCCCTTGGGATACCTTCTACATATAGACTAATGAGCGATACTAGGGCATGCATATAAAACTCTTTAGAAGTTAGTGAACTCTAATTTGAACACAAGTTCCCAATCTCGTGATATGATGCATTGAGCTCACCAAATGATATTCTCACAAAAAATGGTTGAATTTCTAAGGTTCTAGGGTAGTTGTATGTTGCAGTATGTTGCAACTGGTGCAACAAGGGACTAGTCATACTTATCCAATGGTATAGCATGCAACTTATTTCACATTACAAGGCATGTAAGGAGAAATGTCCCTCAAAATTAGAGAATGCGGGAATCAAAGATAGCGTCTCAACATGATAACCATAGTAGGTCCTCAATAAGTATAAGGGGTGGAAAATAGAGCTATAACATAAACCACTCATCATCGTGGAAATGTCCTTAATTAGAATACGTACATATGTTTCATGAGGTTATTGTTTCCTAAATTGGTTCTACATCTCTATGTGAAATATAGATCCTTGAAAATTAGTTTGTAACTTTATCGATAGGTTGAAATGTAAAACAAAATTATAAAGACAGTTTTCCTATCTATTGAATCATATTCCTAAAATGAGAAGATAGCACGAAAAGAAAGAAACTCGTTGGACCGAATAATTTATGATTGGTCCTTTTGTGTAAGCTTCCCCACAACACCTTATAACACTATATAACTAAAACACTTTCATGTAGGAGAATGACTACATCTTTCTTCAAATATTTTAAGCTATTTAATAGTTTGATTCAAAGAAATCAGCATACACCAAACATAGAAACAACATGAATTCCAAAATATCTAACAACATATTATGTGAAGCGAAAAATAAGCATCTTATTAATTTGATGAAAAAACAACGAATAATGATATACGTTAGTATTTGATTTTGTCCTCCCTCATTCGAAATGGAAATTCTTTATCTTCAATGATAATCCCCTATCTCTCACAACAAATAACTCCTACGCAAAGGAGAGAAGCCCAAAAAGAAACCCTAGTCTTTTAGGAGAAGAAATCATATACGTGGAAATAAATTTTCCACAAAATAAGGATGAAGATATTCGTGATGCTAAGCACTTCTTATCTAAAGAAAAATGTCTCTATGTTCACTTCGTAATAATTAATGAGTCATTGCCATTTAGGGTTAGCCATTTCCTAATTTGAATTCTTCTTAGGGCTAATGGGTGTTTGACACCGCTAAATTCATTGTAGTTAGTGATGTTCAATTATAGAGATGTCTCCCACTTGTGTGCAAGGAAATATCTCTCCATCCACAAAGGCTTTCTAAATTTGGAGTTTGAAAATAAAGAAGTTTTACATTATTTTGAATCTCCATAGCCTAAGAAATAGGGTTTTTTCACTGGGAGGTCCCATTGCCTATATATGGACATCCCTCTTAATTATACCTTATGCAAAATATTCATACATTATGGAGGCATTCCGTAATTTAAAATTATAAAGGGATCCTAAATTTACCATTTCCATAATGGTTTGCGTTGGATAAATTGTTGGGATTGGAGATTCTAGAACATAAATTCAAAATTTTACAGAATAAAGATAAAGACAAATTGTGTAACACAAAGAAAAAATATCCCTTCCATCTATATATTATAGAATTCATTGAGATGTGAGAAATGGTTCACCATGATTTATAGTTACACCATTATTAGAAAGTATTGAGGAATGTAGGCAACCAAGAGTTAACTAGAAAAATAAAAAGCCCCCAGCAACATTATAAAATTTAAGTAGTCATTGACGGGGAGTGTTGTCATTGTCATGAACTAACCATTAGGGGGTTTTTGAGGTTTGAAAAGGTCTCATAAGGAAAATAATAAAATAAGAGTTAAAATAATAAAATAAGAGTTATAAACTTTTAAAGAAAAGTAAAGGAATTTTATTGAATTTTTTGCTTACCTCCATATGAGTTTACTCAAATGTCAAGTGTAGACACATGTTTGATGTTGAATTGAATTCCACATATAATGAGTACGGAATATGGATACATCCAAGTATACCCATGCCAAAAAAATTTGAAAATACATGAAAATAGTGTATTTTCAATTCATGTATTTTAAACATTTTTCAATGTGGGTCTACTCAAAAATATGTAGAGTTCATATTTGTTGGAAATGAAATTTAATTCCACATCCAATGGGTATCGACACTTGAAATTTAAGAAAATAAGAAGAGAGGCTGAAAATATAATTAAAAAAAATAGTTTTCTTCTTTTCCCTCTAAATTTTTCTCTCTTGGGGATGAAATCATCATCTTGAGTCCCATTGGTTTGTTTATTTTGTTAGTAGATTTTTTGTTCTGATGCCTATTTTTGACCTCAAAATTCCTATGATGAGTCTCCACCTTGACAACATTTTTTTGATATATTTCCCAAGCCCATTCATCACCTTTTTTGTAATCCAAGGGAAGTACATGTTTTCACAACTTTCTTGAGTAAGAATATTCTCATGATCTACTCCCCCTCCATCTAAGATGATGTAATAAACATAGGTTCCTCTAAGATACTCAATAACTCATTTCATCACCATGCAATGATCTATACCTAGATTTGCCAACTATCGATTAACAATTCCAACTTTATATAAAATATTAAATCACATACTTTAAACATTATAGTATCCCAGGATATGGTAAACGAGACATTTAACCCTTTTCTTCTTGACTACTTTAACATAACATTGAAGAAAGCTTAAAATGGAAGCAGAAAGAATATTTGTAGGTTTCACATTGCATATACATATATATATATATATAATATATATATATATATATATATATATATATATATAAGGATTACCACTTTATTGTATCTATGTATTTCAATGCCAAAAGTTGGCTTTGTGGCTCCTAGATCCTTCATAACAAATACCTACTCAATTGAGCCTTTAACCTATTAACCTCAATCATGCTTGCAACATTTGTCAACGTATAACAAGCAAGATAATGAATAATATTCCATTAAATGTTTGAAACACAATGGTCATACTCCTAGTAATATTTCGACTCATAATGAAGGAATTAAACATTTGTAGAATTTCTTGGAACTCTACTTTAGACCATATAGTGACTCCTTGAGCTGACAAACAAATCTTCTCTTGCAATATTCAACAACTTCTTCTAGTTGTTCCCCATATCTTTCCTTAGATGTCATCAAATTTTAGTTGATTTGAGTGTTTCCTTCCAACTCTTAAATGTTACCTATCTATTTATCCTTCATAATCACCTAGATTCCCTCAAGCACCTTCGAGGCTTCACGTTGACCTATAAACTTGCAACCTCAAAAACCCAAACATCCTAGAGAAACAAAATTCTTCAATTTGAGTTACATGTCTCACCTCTATCAACATCTTTACAATACAATAAAACATTTGAATCTTAATGGTCACAACCCCAACAATCATACAAGACACATTGTTCGCCATAAGAATAGAACCACCATAAACAATTTGATAAAAGGAAAACCAACCCATATGTTGACGCATGTGATGTGAAGCACGAGTTGATAACCTTCTTTTATGATATCGGGGGTCATTGTAAATAAAATAAAACTTCATTAACATTATAAACTCAAAAAATAAGATTTTCTTACATCTTGGTGCCTTGCTTGGGTTATTGTCTTTTCCAATAATCTTTTTCGAGATTCTAGTAAAGTCATTTGAAGTTAGCATTCTTGCCATTTGACTTATATCCTAACGTACCTCTCAATGACTCCCCTCTTTCTCTCGATTGACTTCTAGCCACCATTTCTTTTAGTCTCGAGGTTTTTGTACTAGATTTCCCCATGGCTCCTTAGATAAAAATGCTCCCAAAATAGAATCATAATCAAGAGATTCATTGGTACTAAATCTAATGGAAGTGATTATATGACCTCAAGATTCAAACAACAAACATAATAATGTCATTGCATTATCTTCCTCATTAATCCTTACATCAATACTAGTTAATTAACATAAAAGTGTATAAAAATCATTCAAATGACAAACTTTTTTAATACCTTATTTCATTAGAACACCATGGTTGACTCTTTAAGTACATTCAATTTGTGAATGATTTTATCATATAAAAGTTGTAAATTTGGCTCCATAGGCTTAAAGTTGTTTCCTCTCCAATAATATTGAAAATTGCCTCATAAAATAGAAAAATAGAATAATAGTGTTGAGGTTCTTACATCTAAATCTTCCCATTTTTCATTGGATATATCCACCTTTTCATTCTCTTACCATCCCATTCCTTGTGCAATCCTGGTTCCATCACCACATCATGCATCATTGAGTTTCCACGACTTGTGCAATCCTTGTTGCAGCAACCCATCATGCATCATTTAGTTTAGTTTCCACAACTTGAAGTTAGTTTTCCATTGAACTTATCCACCTCAAACTTTGCATTCACTATGTTCACCATTCTCTCCACACGGATTCCTTTGAACTCATACAACTTAGGTTAGTGATAAGTTGGTGAAAAAGCCCGCACACTCGTCCTAGATTTAAAAACAAAAAACCACCAAAATTTGAGCGAAACCCTAAATTTTTCGAAATAACACCAAAATTTGGAGCTGAACCCAAAACTGACAAGCCAACAACAAACCCCAAATTTCCCCAAAGTTGGTCTACGTGATAAATGACTGTGTTTAAGTGAGTGTGGGAAGCAATAATTTCAGCATAACAGTTTACGAGTTGAAGGTCTTGTAGCTCTGTCCTTAGCTATGTCATTGGCTTTATATAAAGAGTTTTCATGTTTTTGAATTGAATGAAGGCAGATACATGCAAAACCGGAGTAGTAACTATGCCTAAGTGGTTCTCTCGACATTCCTTGCAATGAAACAAATGAATCCTGCAACGACGTTTGTTATGAGCAAAGCATCGACTAGATACTCTCTAGTTTCTAATTTTATTTATATATTGTATCCTGTGTCATCCAGGGCATCATTCCTCTCATACAATGGAAAAGCTCCGACTGTGACAGTTTCGCCCTCCCCAAGGTGTTCTCAGATCAGAAGCTGCAGAACAAAATTTAAAAATTACATAAAACAAAGACAAGCACAAATTGTATAACAAAAGGCAGAAATATCTCTTCTCACTTTATATTCCAGAATTCAAAGAGATGTTATATTTACTATTATACAATTCTCGACCAGCGTTAAGAAACGCGAACAGCCCAGAATTAACAACAAAAGCAAAAACCCACATCGTTAGAAAATTTAAACAGTCGAGAGCGTTATTGCTATTTAAAAGAGTGGACATTTTGTTTTACTGTACTATACGTTGTATTAAAAGGTTGAATTTAAAATGCACAAGATGTACTACAGTGCGTTCTCGGTTGTCCATGCTCCAAATTGCAAGGCTTATGGTGTAACGTTACTCACAGCATTCCAACCTACAAAATTTTCGAATATCCTAATATCGTAGAGGGCCACCTTTATACAAATGATAACTTATCATCCATTTGAATATAATAAAAATGAATTTATATTATTCAAAAAAATGAGTCCCTCTATGCAAATGATAACCTATCATTCATTTGAATATAATAAAAATGAATTTATATTATTCAAAAAAAATGAGGTCCTCTATGCAAATGATAAATTATCATCCATTTGAATATAATAAAAATTAATTTATAATTTTCAAAGCGGCCCTTTATACAAATGACAACTTATCATCCATTTGAATATAATAAAACTGAATTTATAATATTCAACGCTATTAACCCTTTATACAAATGATAACTTATCATCCACTTAAATATAATAAACTGAATTTATAATATTCAACGGTATAAAAAAACTCAATGTAAAAACGTAATACCAAAATGATATTGTAAACTCACACAATAACATATCATCCAGTTAAATATAATAAAATTAAACTTATAATATTCAACACTATTAACTTAATATTCAACACCATAAAAAACCATCCATTTGAATATAATAAATTTAATTTATAATATTCAACACTCTAAAAAAAACTTAGTGTAAAAACGTAATACCAAAATGATATTGTAAACTCACACAATAACATATCATCCATTTAAATATAATAAAATTAAACTTATAATATTCAACAGTAGTAAGTTAATGCCAAACTGATATTGTAAAAAGATAATAGTATATAGTGAAAAAACCTAGAAGATAAGTTTGTTAAAAATGTTTCTCTATAAAGATCAAAAATGTTATAAAATAGCTTTTTTAGTTCTTTTCATGTTTATTTTAACGTTATAATTATTTATATATAAAATTAATTTAATTTTAGATTTATCAAAGTTTTAAATGAGAAAACCAAATTTAAAAAAAAAATTGCCTTCTACAAATTTGATCCGCAGATATTTGACAAATCTAATAAGTCAGTTGAGAATTCAAAATAGTTCAGTTGAAAATTCAAAATTATTTTAAGGAAACAAAATTGAAATTAGTTATCTAAATTACATAACATCAATATATGACATCGCAAATCACCCATACCGATTTTTTTTCAATTTAAATACACTGTATCATCGCATAGTATCTCTTCCCACTGTATATTCTGGAATTGGAGGAGAGGTTAGATATGATTCATCACCATTTATTGTTATCCAATTCTCATCCAATGCGTACATCCAAGAATTCACTAGAAAAAAGGAAAAGCCCACATCGTTACAGAATTTGAATAGTTTTTGATGCAGAGCGTTCTTGGTATTTAAAATGTTTGGCATTTTTGTCTTCCTATACTGTACTTTGTATTGGAATATTGATTTAAAATCTATAAGATATACTGCTATGTGATCCCAGGTGCCAAGGGGATGGAAAATTTACAATTTGAAAAGCTATCTGAGTATGCTCGAAATTGCAAGGCTTATGGTGTAAGTGTGTTCTATATTTGTTATTATGATGTTAAGATATGAAATGCATATTTTCAGTTATAAACTAGGAGGCTTGGCACCCATAATTCCATTAACGTTAAATATCTTTTTTCAAGTTGTTGACAATTATAATCTTTATGGATAATTCAATAAAACTCCGTGCAATTAAATATAGAATTCTCACAAGTGGGAATTTTAAGTTGGCTCTGAATAGGCTGAAAAAAGTTTTTGTCTCATCACATTTGCATAATCGGGTAGCCAACTTTCTATCAAAAAAATTGACTAAGGAGAGTTCCATAACTGTGTAGAGAAGGCACTCTATAACGGTATGAGATTTGTTGGAATGTAGAGGATTTTGTTAAAAACTAATCTTTGTTTTTCTATTTACGTTGATGAAAATCCATGCAGTTTTCTGGTGTAGGTCTATTGCTTTTTCAGATTTTATATTATATAGTTCCTCGTAACAGGTTAAATTCTTGTGATTGAGTTAAAGTATTGTTTGGGGTTGCTAGTTAGAGTGATTAGAGCATGGTTTGTTCTCTTAGTCACTTAGGTTAAATTTAAAGAGACATGTTTGTTTCCTTATAATAAAGTTCAAAGAGCAGGTGTCATTAGCAATTTGATATATCTATTTTTCCAAAGTCATAATATTGATATAGATTTTATTTTTTTTCACAAAAATAAATATTGATTCTATTAAATCCACCCGTCCCAGAAAATACCTGGGAAATTACATCTTGAATTCATGCATAAGCCATTGGTATAACTAAAAATACTAAAAAGAGCCCCACATAGCTCGACCAAAACATCCAAAATTTACCAGCACTCTTACTTGCTGGGAGTACAAACTAGATGACTGAAACCCAACCAATAGATACATAGTACCAACCATGATAAAACAATTAATCCAGAGGGTCTGTTGGCCTGTTGAGATCAATATCCCTGGAGGGACCTTCCATAGAATCCCCTTGTTGATTTTCTTACGGTTTGAGATCTACGGTAATGGTTTGTAGAACGTCTGCTTCATCTTCAAGCCCTGAAATGTGTTGTGTTGCTGGTGCATCACAATGGTCTCCCAAGTATTGCTTTCTGTTGTGCATTGCTGGTGTAATCCAACTCTTAAATCATAGATGGGGATATGTTTGAAGCTCTGAAATGTGTTGTGTTGCTGGTGCATCACAATGATCTCACAAGTATTGCTTGCTGTTGTGCATTGCTGGTGTAATCCAGCTCTTAAATCATAGATGGGAGTTATGTTTCAGAGTCGGGTGATGAAGTGTCTGAATCCATGTTAGGGCAGTACTAGTAGTATCTTGGAATTAGGAGAACAGTGGTCACAGTGATAATAGAAGGTGGGATGAAGCGAACAATGAAGGTATTTGGAAGGAAAAGAGGTAGGTACCTTACTTTCAACAGAAATCGATGGAGGAATACATAATCAAATTGAACAAGGCGTGCACAAGAAAACCACTAGTTTGATGTATATCTAAACCTCAGGGAAAGCAGAGCAATGTGAGGACCAGGGAGCAACTAAGGGGAGTGAATTACCTTGGAGCCTGAGAGAGTCGCTCTCCAGGTCAACCATGCACAGTGGTGGTGGGACGACTTGCTATTTGCACCGTTGAGGAAAGTATGCGGGGTCTCATGAAGCTCATCGTTGAGCTTCCATAGCTTTTCGTGCGAAGTTGCCATCCTGTTCATTGTTGGCTCTCTTGCCAAACCTTGCCGCAAGTGGAGATTGCTAAAGACCACAACACTTGCCTGAGTTGACTTGTCGAAACCCATGCAGTGTATTTATAATTTCCATCCCCGGATTTCAAGTTTCTATCATTGCTTCCAACATCTTGTAGGAAGACAATCTTGACATGCCACTGCCATTAAGTTGCTCTGCATGCAGCGGAAAGTCTTCAAGGTTGTGGTATGTCTAATATGCCTTTGCACCAGCACGAAATGCAAGCCCATCGCATAATCCATCTGCGTTGAAAATCTAATCCTCACACTCACTATTAACACGGACATGATTGCAGAGCAGGGAGCTATGTCCTGCTTGATTTCGAGAGGTGGAATAAGTATTTTCTCCGTAGACATAATAAATCTTGGCACACTCCTCAAGCTCCAAAACTCAGCCTTCGCCACGTCAATTCTTGCAGGTAGGCTGGAGATGTCGGATGGCCAACATTTGATAGAGGAAACATGGTAAGAGCGATGAGGGGGTCGGCACATTTAAAGCCGAATATTTCGAAGGATGAAGATTTGGGGGATGAGGAATACAAAGGGCTCATGGATTACAAGGAGGAGGGGTTGGGATTAGGGGGATAGCTAGCATAGTCATAGGAAAACTTAAGATAAAGAAAGACACCCATAAATTCTGTTAAAATTAGTTCTTCCTTCTTCCAACCGGCCAGCCTCAGTGGCTTGTAGGTTTGCTTCCATGTTCAGATTCCCTAGGATGCCTCAGTGGCTTGTAGGTTTGCTTCCATGTTCAGATTCCCTAGGATGGGGGTAGAAAAAGGCACTAAAGAATTTTTCTAAGATTCTTTTGACTGTGTGGAAGAAGAGGGCGAGAGTGTTATCTTCCGGGGAGGTTCCCTTTTGTAGGTGGGTGATGATTAGATGAGAATCGCCCGAAATCCGGATGTCCTAATTGGTTCGATTACGAGCCAATAGTGCCCTAAGTAATAGCCCATAAAGCTTTTCCTGGTTATTAGATAACTGGCCTAATGCCGAGAGAACTTATCCATAATTGTTTCTTTGAGATTTATTAAGATCCCTCTCCTGGGTTGAATATATATTCTAATAAATTCTTGAGCTATTTAACTGAGTTTTTATAAACATATTTTTAAGTTAATTTGGTCTAACTATTATATATTTTGGAGTTTTTATAAATAGTTAATTTGATTTCAAATATAAAATTCAAAATTACATTTTAAATAATAATAAAAGTATGATAGTTAAACAACACCATACTCTTAATATTATAGATTCATCATAGTAAGAAATAAATTGAAGAATAAAAGAAAAGAATATAGTTTTATATTGTAAAGATATAGATGGAATATATTAGATAAAGTGAGTCATGCATTGCTTAACTATTTTATGTTAAAATAAAATTAAAATTAAAATTATCTATGAGTTGTAGGCTAGTTAGTTTATGTGGATTTGGAAATCATTACATTTCATGTTCAAATCTCATTGGAAGAGTCTTAGTTTCAAACCTCATTATGGTATTGGATTTATTATATCTTTACTATTGTTTTTAATTTTTATATAAAACATCTATTTACTTTTCTATATATTAATTTTCTATAATTAATAATAAAATAAATAAAATTATCATTTAATAAACTTATAAATATATATAATAAATATATATACTATTAAGTATTATATGGTTCGAATGGTTATTATAAAATGATGTTTTCATGATTTGTTTATAAATTATATTCACTTATATTAATGTAAAGTTTTAGAAATATTGTCACATTATGCTACATTACATTGTATTAAAAAAATATTAGATAAAATTACAAATCCGGTTTATTTTAGCACAATCACATTTACTAATGTGGTTGATATACACTTATATACGTATATCAACCACATCAATAATTAATATGTGTGTTTTTCTTAAGACCAATTATTTATGATTATTAATAACTATATAAATAATAACAACCCTATTCTTATATATTTATGATTATTATATTAAAACATAAATAATAATAATATTAAATGATAATAAATATTAGTAATATTAAACTTATATAATATATTATAATAATATATATTATTATAAATAATAAATAATAACTATATATATTATTATAATAATATTAGAATTCAAGCTTTTGTGATTCATATCTTAATGTATAAAATATTTTGATGCAGGAGCATTTAGTCCAAAGGGAAATTATTGTAAATAATAGACATAGGGGTCATGCATTTGTGGAATTAGTTTCTTAAATTCTGAGTCAGTTTAATATTTAGGCTTTTAAGTGTGATTAATTAGACATTCTCAAAATAAATAAATAAAACTAGGAGAGCTTTTAGGCATAAAAGCAATGGATGTGGATCATTAAGGGATAAGGAAGCTTTTCTATTTTAGAACAGGGAAAAAAATGGGAAAAAGCCTCAAGATGCTTTTGCCATATGTATGCATTGCATGTAGAGTTAGAGCTTTTAGTGGAATGATTTTAGGATTTCTAGATCATGCTAAGTTTTATAAATTAGGAATCCTCAAAGACATTGAAAAATCAAAGATGGAGTGAGAGTAAGGATGAAGAATGAGAGGCCATGAATAGGCCATGATTTCTATTGTAAATGTTTTATTTCTGAATTAATTAATTCAGTGATTTGTTTGCATATGTTTTGTCTGGAATTTCATAGCTTTTAACATTTATTAGGAATGATATGCTAGAAGGCGCTATCCACAATCTGAAGGCGTGATCCAGATTACAGGAAGTCGAACAGGTAATTTATATTGGTGATGGGCACATTGTTATTGAGATTTGTTAATTGGATTGGGAATGAGAAAAGGTGCTTGTAAATTCTAGCTTTGGGTATTGGATTGAGTAGTGTTTGTTACACTTTTACATCAAGTAGAAATTGAGATTGTATTGGGTTGAAAATGAAATTCAAGTTGTTGAAATTGCCAGCGATTGAAAGATTAAGTTGAGATTGTTGTGGGTCAAATTGTTTTAAATTGTAGGTTTTGATTGGGCATTTATTGAAATGGAATTTTTCATGGACAAATCTATGGAGATCCTAGGTATTGCAAGCCAGGCTTGCACAAAGTGGTATCAGAGCCGGAGCAGCTTTATTTGAAGGTTCAAGTGTTTTCTTGTTAAGTTAATTGCATGTGATTTTTGGAATTGACGAATATTGCAGCAGAGCGTGCAGTGATCAAGGAGTCCAGCAAGGGTGGCAGAACCTAAAGATTCAACAAAGGTTGAATAAAGTTACAGATGAGGGAAGCCTACAAGAGTAGTGGAGGATGCTCAAAAGGTTCCAGCAGAGGAACTATGATTACCAAAAGACCAGATCCGGAGGGAAGAATTGGTGAGGTAAGTGGCAGCAAAAGAGTTTGCTGTGGCAGAGGCTTCATGTAGCTCATAGGTGAGGAACTTATGGCGAGGGAGATGACTACTAAGAGTCATAAAGGAGAGAGTAGAGGTTCAGAAAGAGGTCACAGAAGAAAGAAGGAGAAATATGCCAAGGCGAATGGCATAAGACAGCAGTTGACTCAGGAAGAGTATGAGAAAGACAAAGCTGAGATAGCAGTTCATCTTGAGCTATTGATGAAGTTGTTGCAGGAAAATGTTAAAGACCAGAGACATGGTTTACTGATGAGGAAAGAGTGAAGTGGGAGAGGCTACAGCAGAAAAGGGATTTACAGATAAGCATGCAGTTAACAGGGGAGCTGAGGAAGCTGGAGCAGATGATAGATGTACAATTGAGGCGGGAAAAACTTAGAACAGCTGAGTTGGAAGAGGAGGTTTCCATTGGTGAAATTAGCGAGAAAGCAGTCAAGACTGAAAAGTCTTGTGATTTAAAAACTAATGAGTTGTGCATGTTTGCAAGTACAGAACAGGGAGATGAACAAGCTGTAGAAATTGTCCAAGAAGAGTTGAATCTGAAGGCTGTTCAGATCAATGATGAGAAAATGAAGACGAAAGAGTCTAATCAGAATGTTGGACCAGTTGATGATTGCTCAAGAGTTCTTGAAGGTATAAAAGGTTATGTGAACTTTCCAAGATCTACTCCTAATGAAGTTGTTGAATTGTATAGAAAACTAGATCTCCAGAGAAGAGAGTTGGAGAGACAGAGGACTTATGCACTCAAATATTTGTTGTAGACATCTGAACCAGAGGAAAAAATTGCAGATGAAGTTGCAGATGAAATTGCAGATGATGAGCCAAAGCATGTTGCAGAGGGACAGGAAGTTTGGGACGTAGCAACATCTATGGTGACAGCGGCAGTGACATCCATAGTAACAGCTGAGACAACATTGATAGCAGCAGAAGAGGCACTGATGCCTTATGATTTTTATTCTAACAATTGTTTTGTGAGTACAGGTCTAAATGAAAATGCTGGGAAAAATCTGTTAGACAGAGAAATTGAAGTGATAAGGCAGATGATGATGAAGGAATTCCGAAAGAGACCAGCAGCAGTGAAACAAAGGAAAGGCAACAAAACAAAGACAACAGAAGACTGTGAAAGTGCAGCTAGTGGAGCAAGGCAGCATAAAGTGTGGAGACCTGGAGAAGAACAACAGACAGAAGCAGCGACAAATGGAAAGTTGCAACACAAGATATGGGATCCAGGCAAACATAGATTTGAATACATGATCAGGAGATCATGAAATTTTTCTACCTTGGGAGTCTGATGCAGGAGCATTCAGCCCAAAGGGAAATTATTGTAAATAATAGACATACGGGTCATGCATTTGTGGAATTAGTTTCCTAAATTCCGAGTCAGTTTAATATTTAGGATTTTAAGTGTGATTAATTAGATATTCTCAAAATAAATAAATAAAACTAGGAGAGCTTTTAGGCATAAAAGCAATGGATGTGGATCATTAAGGGATAAGGAAGCTTTTCTAGTTTAGAATAGGGAAAAAGATGGGAAAAGGCCTCAAGATGCTTTTGCCATATGTATGCATTGCATGTAGAGTTAGAGCTTTTAGTGGAATGATTT
Source organism: Pinus taeda (assembly GCA_000404065.3). Lineage (NCBI taxonomy): Eukaryota > Viridiplantae > Streptophyta > Pinopsida > Pinales > Pinaceae > Pinus > Pinus taeda. Next base: position 206,731 of record APFE030789900.1, read on the forward strand.
TAGGATTTCTAGATCATGCTAAGTTTTATAAATTAGGAATCCTCAAAGACATTGAAAAATCAGAGATGGAGTGAGAGTAAGGATGAAGAATGAGAGGCCATGAATAGGCCATGATTTCTATTTTAAATATTTTATTTCTGAATTAATTAATTCAATGATTTGTGCATATGTTTTGTCTGGAATTTCAGAGCTTTTAACATTTATTAGGAATGATATGCTAGAAGGTGCTATCCACAATCTGAAGGCGCGATCCAGATTACAGGAAGTCGAACAGGTAATTTATATTGGTGATGGGCGCATTGTTATGGAGATTTGTTAATTGGAATGGGAATGAGAAAAGGTGCATGTAAATTCTAGCTTTGGGTATTGGATTGAGTAGTGTTTGTTACACTTTTACATCAAGTAGAAATTGAGATTGTATTTGGTTGAAAAGGAAATTCAAGTTGTTGAAATTGCCGGCAATTGAAAGATTAAGTTGAGATTGTTGTGGGTCAAATTGTTTTAAATTGTAGGCTTTGATTGGGCATTTATTGAAATGGAATTTGTCATGGACAAATCTATGGAGATCCTAGGTATTGCAGGCCAGGCTTGCATCATATTTTTCAGAAGAAATCACATTGGAGATTTTGGTTGATGCATTTCAAACCAACAAGTGTGGTTCATCTTCACGACGAGATGAAGAAACACATCTATGAAGTAAGTTAAATAGGAAGACAGGTCAACCTAACTCCTAGAAGAAAACGTTTATATTGACTAGGGAAGGAAAAGGGAAATATTTAATATTATTTCAATAATTTATTTATTTATTTAATATTATATTATAACTATAAAAAATATATAATAATATTATAATATATTCATTCTAAAATATCTACTTATTAATTTATCTAAAGGGCTATATTTGATTTGAGAATTTTTTTTTATAAAAATAAATAATAATATCAAAAATCATAAATAATATCAATAAAAACTAATAATTTTTTTTTTGTGAATTAGTCTACTACTATTATTGTACAAAAAAAAATACAGTGAGGCAAGCCTCGAAGATTCTCTCCATACTGACTATGGATTGAGCAGTGGACTTACATTGGAGGGCAAAACTTCCCTGAGAACTGACTTGTCCAAAAACAACCGTGAACTAACCAAGTAGGATTACCAATAGACTTCTGAGAGCTGACTCGACCCAAAAAAAACCAAAAACTACCCAAAATGCATTACAAACAGAGGTAGAATCTTGCTGAGTCCAAGCATGGACTGAACTGAAACAAACTCAAACCCGAACATAACTAAACAAGATGACAACATTAACAAGATGATAACAAATTCCACCAAGTGCAGTTGGCGTAGACCTGAAACCAACATGTATACTGTGGAGTGCAAAGGAGGCAACCTCCTGTTTCGTTTGGAGGACCAAAAAAGAAGCGAATGCGTGTTCATTCATCCACAGAGGTTGAAGGTTGCTCCTTGACTATCCTGCACCCATACTGCTCTGAGGCACTGGAATCCGACTGAAGGACTGCATTTTTGGCTAGCTCGCTTGGACCCGCAACCGCTTCAGGGTTCGCCGCGGACAAATTTCCTTGGCACTGGACATGAGTGGCCTGCCTATGCTCTGAAGAGGCTCTGGGTTGAGCCAAATTCTCACACTTCTCGATCTTGACTGAAACGATAAAAGAGGAATTGGCCAGGGTACAAGGAATTCGAAAACGGGTGGTGGGATGAGCATTGTGCGCACAATCCTCATTACGAGCCCGCCCTCTACCTCTTCCCCTGCCTCTCCTGGTCACTGGGGATTCCATTTCATTTGAGGAAGGGTGGGAGGTATTTGAGGAGCGTTGTTGGACAGCCCATCCTCTTGAACCACCCCAAGAACCTCCCCTCCTGCTGACAAGTCAGAGTCGCTCACGCGACATGCTGAAGACCCAGGTCAGGTGATGTTGGAGCGAAGGCACAGTGAGCCAGGTTGGCACAGTGAGTGAAGGCACGGTGAGCGAAGGCACAGTGAGCCAGGAAGGCAGGTGATGGAGGCACAAAGGGGTAAGGAATTAGAACGCAGGGAGCGACCATAACAGAGGGGAGAGTAGAGGTCGGTGAGCCTGTGACAGAGGCCGAGACGCCAAGAGACAGAGGCCGAGACACACTGAGATGAAGGCCAAGACCTCGATTGAGATAGAGGCCGAGACACCAAATAAACCAGAGGTCGAGACACCAAATGAAGCAGAGGCTGAGACCCCAATTGAACCAGTGCCAAATTGCTTGTCCATGCCAGCGGAGGTGAACTCTTATAAAGGCACATTGAGTCGCCTAGAGTAATCACCATGACCCACCAGAGGATCTGAGACCAAATCGCGGGAGAAGCAAGCAGCAGGAGCTCCATCGTGCTGCGAACAACAAACTACAGGTGGGAGTTGACGGCAGCATTCAATTTAACGGTGCAGGGACTGCATGCCGTCCCATTGTCCATACAAGTGGCGGGACTGGGTTGCCACTTGCCCAGTGGGTGCGCCGTCCTCGTACGTCACTTTAAATTAAACACCCACAGCCGGGGTA
>APFE030789900.1:212922-225084 GCA_000404065.3 Pinus taeda
GATGGTAGAAGGAAGCAAGAGGAGATACTCTGGAAACAAAAATCAAGAATCAAATGGTTAAAATATGGGGAAAGGAATACCAAATTCTTTCATTGCACAACCATCCAGAGAATAATGCATAATAACATTGCACAACATCAGAATCAGCAGGGAGAAAGAATGGATGAACATGATGACATTGAGAGAGAACTCCTCACCCATTTTAAATCTATACATCATGATGGTAGAAGGAAGCAAGAGGAGATACTCTGGAAACAAAAATCAAGAATCAAATGGTTAAAATATGGGGAAAGGAATACCAAATTCTTTCATTGCACAACCATCCAGAGAATAATGCATAATAACATTGCACAACATCAGAATCAGCAGGGAGAAAGAATGGATGAACATGATGACATTGAGAGAGAACTACTCACCCATTTTAAATCTATACATCATGAGCCTCAAGTAAACAGGCAATTGGCCATAAACAAAATTCTCCAGCATGTGCCAAAGATTATAAAAAAAGAGCACAATCAGCTATTACCGTGACCAGTCACTCTTCTAGAAGTTGCATCAGCACTAGATCAACTGAAAGATGGGAAAGCCCTTGGACCTGACGGATTCACCTACAACTTCTTCCATCATTTTTGGGATCTCATCAACCTAGAGGTTTGGAAGATGGTGGAAGAATCTCAAACTATGCACTGGCTTCTTCCGTCCCTAAATGCAACCTTCATAGCTCTCATCCCCAAAGAAGAATAGTTGAACACACAGGAGAAGTTCAAACCCATAGCACTCTGCAATGTTATATACAAAATCATCTCGAAGGTCATCACCAACAGACTCAAGCCGCTGCTCCCCATTCTCATCTTGTAGAAACAATCAGGATATGTGGAGGGACATCAAATCCTTGATGGAAAAATTCTGATGAATGAGATCATTCACTCCCTAAAGCACAACAAATAGGTAGGTATGCTTCTCAAAATTCACTTATCCAAAGCATTTGATGAATTAAGCTGGACATATATCAAACAAATGTTTGCAGCCTTTGGCTTCATCCATACATGGGTCAAATGGGTTATGAATCTCATATCATCCACTTTTTTCTCCATCTTAGTAAATGGTGTCCCCTCATGCCCTTTCTCCCCCTCTAGAGGCATTTGTCAAGGCAATCCTCTCTCCCCCTTTCTTTTTGTCCTCATGGCAGAAGGCTTAGGTCGCCTCATAAAGCATGCTCTTCATTCTCAAAACCTCAAAGGCATCTCTGTCCATAGAACCTCTGCCATCACTCATCAACAATTCGTCGATGATAATATGTTGTTTTGGCACCCTTCATTCCAAGAAGCTCATACACTCAAATCCCTATTAGATACCTTCTCTGAGGCTTCAGGAACCACCATTAACGCTGCTAAGTATCAAATCCTCTTCTTTCACACTCCCCCCATAACGCAAAGAAATATTGCTAGAATCCTATGTTTTTCTGTCACCAATCTCCCCTCCAAATACTTAGGCACACCATTGATAGATTTTGTTATAAAGCACGCATCCTGGCATTTACTCCAAGAGAAACTTGAAGGATGCCTATCTTCGTAGACTTATAGAGCCCTCAATATGGCAAGCATACTTATTCTGATCAAAGATGTACTACAAACTATGCCTCTATACCTTTTCTCTACTCTCGCAATGCTGAAAAGGGTGCTCAAAAAGATTAAGAATCTACAGTGCAACTTCCTATGGGGATCCTGAGGGCACAAATGCAAATGGGCCCTAGTGAAATGGTCGACAATCTGCACACCAAAAAACTAGGGAGACCCTGGATTGTGAGATCCTTAGCACAGTAATGCAATGATGGGGGCAAGACTATGGTGGCAATGGTTATTAGCCCCACACACACTATGGGCCAAATTATGGGCTGAAAAATATGCAAACAATTGACCACCGGAAGAGCTTATTAGACTCACAAATAATGATGTAAGCTCACTAATTTGGAATGTAGCAAAACAACACAGGGAAATAATACAACATCACAGTTTTGGAAGATAAGAGATGGTGGCATTGCCCAATTTTGGGTTGACTCTTGGCAACAACGACCCAAACTATTAGAAGCCATCCCTCCCCAAGAACATGAGGAAAATGTTATTCATTAGAATGAAAAATTCTCTCAGCAATGGACTCAACATATCAATCAGGGATACAGACAATGGAAAAAGACTAAACAGATCATTCATCAAGAAATGGAGGACTTCTACATAGCAATTCATGCAGAGCTCAACAATAGGAAAATCAGATATTCAGGGAAGAAAGACATTTTAACATGAGGATACACCTTGAGGGGAATATTCTCAGCAGAGGAGGCATATGGATTGATGATTCAAGCCCAGACACTAGTGGACCCAGTTTGGGAACGTATATGTACCCTAGGAACATGGCCGAAAGTATCTACTTTCATATGGCTGCTTTGCCACAAAGGAATTCTAACATGGGACAATCTCATTGAAAGAGGATTCCAAGGACCCTCGTAGTGCCCCAATTGCAAGCACCAAGGCAAAACCATTCAGCATCTCATGGATTCATGTAACTTAGCCAACAAATTATGGGAAAAACTCAGCTTTAGATGTCAAAGAGCCTACAGAATCTCAAGGGATATTATAAGTACCATCTGTAACTAGGCCTATGCTCCCTATAATAGCAAGATACTAAATTATCTATGGCAAATCCTTTCGGATCTGCTTCTTTGGACAATCTAGAAGGAAAGAAATAAGTGAATCTTTAAGAACCAATGCACTTCCCTGGACACTATTTGGAACAATTTCTACCAGAACATTCAAGAAACCTTGGCTCTCCAAAAATGGCAGGCAGATGATCTCCCCACTGATGCATAGGAACGAAATATTTGGGAGAATTGGAATATCTAGATTCTGACAGTTTAGGATGATCACAACATCCCTACCACCATTTGTACGCCTCCCACTCAGTGGACTCCCCCTCCAATAGGTGTGATCAAATTAAACTTTGATGGAGCCTCAAAAGGCAACCCGAGTAAGGCAGGTTATGGAGGCATCTTCAGGAACCATGAAGGCACCCCTCTTTTATTGTATTTTGGATCAATTGTCTGGGATACGAATAACTCAGTAGAACTCGAAGGACTATGGAAGGGACTATGTTTAGCTCATCAACACAATTTTCAACCTGTTATAATTGAAGGGGATTCTCAAATCCTCATCAACATGGCCAGCCAAATTCAACTGGGAACCCCGGCTTCTAAAGCTGCTTCTAGTTGGAGATTGGCGGCTCATTTACAACTCATCAAGCAATGGTTAAAAAACAGAAGAGCTATCACCTTCAATCATATCAAGAGATAATGCAACAAGATAGATGATATATTAGCAAATATAGGGGTAGACGACGATCAAGTACTTAGATTAGGATCACTCAACATAATTAATGATAGAACTCAATTACACAAATGCACTGACCTGGTGCACAAAGAAGCAAAACTCCCAGATGTGGGTGTACCCAAAGGTTGACAAGATAGCAAAGGAACAGGCTAGCAAGTGGCATTGCCACATGGCCACCTGTAAGCTCACACACACAGTAGTTAATCCGTCTTATAGTAATCGTAATTGCCATTCAGTGTGGCACTCGACCCAATTCACCAATGCCATCTTGTCTCAGCTCTGCATCATGGAGGCCAAAGATAATATTCGGCCCACCTCTATTTTTGCTCCTTTGCCACTAAATTTCACTTGCCCCTGGATGTTGTGAAGCCAAGCATATGCACTACAACAGCCAGGCGATGCAATATCCTTTGCTGCATAGACTTGGGAACGGGCATGCATTACTCTCAGAGCCTGATATGTTGTTTGACTCTTGCCTCTGAGCATTCTGAGCCTTCTGCCTCCAATTCCCACTCAGTGTCGACTTCACACAAGCAACCCCCTCATCCCCACATCAATATGCCCAAACTGTGGTAGCGCATGCGTAGCAGAGGGAGACTGCAATGTTCCTCACCCTTAATGGTTTCTAAATCCTCCTCCCCCTCTTCAAATCACATCTCATCCTGTCACCCTGCTATGCACAGTGGCAGAGGCCGCACTCGCACTATTTATCCCCTGCCCCCACAAACCTGTCCATCTGTATCTTCTTCACCTTCCAGCTCCCAGCAAGCCAACCATTCAGCCTAATTCACCTACCATTGCACTCTAAATCAACCTATTATCACGACCACCATTACAGTTATGTTCCAGGAGGAGCCTTCCAGCGATGAAGTTTGTCCCACTCAGGCAATAGAGAAAAGTGATACAGCTCAAGGCAAGCCTTCTACCACTGAGAAAAATCGTGTAAGTCAAACGAAGGAAGACACGGGTAAGATGCAGGAAGACGAGGAGGACCTCGATGCTTACAAATGCTCATTGTTGAAGAACACCCGACAGCACCAAATGACAGCTAGCACAACATGTATCTTTAGGTTCCAGGTTCTAAGCAACCAAGTCTATGGGTTTACTTTTGAATCTCTAAGCAGAATAGTTAATTTTGAAACTGATTTCAATAGAACATTGTTATATGTTTCCATGTTGGTTTCCCTTGCGAGGGCAACAAATTTATTGAGGATTGGACTGGTTTCCCACATCGGGGCAGTCCTCATTTTGATTTTGTTGCAATATGCCATGAAGCTTGGCTATGATATACATAGGCCAGAGCCTCCTTGTATTATTTTGTCAGAGTAATAGATTTTAGACTTATATAAAAAATAAAATAAAAAACTTCATAATAATAACTATTTAATAATAACAATAATTATTTTAGTAAATGTGGTTGATATATCTATAAGGCTTCATTTCTATCTACGGCACAAACCATTGATGATGATAATAATAATAGTTTATTATTCATTTTTTACAAAATTAAATAAATAATTTCTTATTTATAAAGAAATTAAATTTTAATATTGTTTTTTAGAAAAAATATATATATATATTTTATTTTAGTTTATTTTATAACTATAATAATAATAATAATATAATTAATAAATAATAGTTAGATAGTTAATTATTGTTAAACGATAATAATATTTTTTAATGAAATATTATTAATAATAATAATATGAATATTAGTTAATCAAATAAAATAATAATAATTAATTCATCTTCACATAATAATAACTAATAATGATAGTAATTAATTCTTTGTCACAATGTGATGTTGGACCAAGGTTGATTGTAGTTGGCCATGGTTTATTTTCATATTGAGACAATCCTTGTTAGAAGACAACATTTGAGCATGGTTGACCATGGTTGACCATGGTTGACTATGATTCAGCATGTTTGACCCAAAGCAATAACAAACCATTGGGATTTATACTAAAAACCCAAGACTCACCATGGTTGGCCACAATTGACCATGGTTGACCATATTTGATTCTATAAAACATGGTTGACCATGATCAACCATGGATGACCATGGCTGACAATGATTGTCCGTGATTTTTATATGGAGACAATTTTTGTCACAATGTGACATCCGAGCATGATTGACCATGGGTGATCATGGTTGGTTATGGTTGACCATGGTTAACCGGGATTGATATTATAAGTCAAGCTAATAATAAACCCAACGGATTGATATTATGTACCGAAGGGAAAAATAAACCCAAGGGATTAATACTAAAACCCCATGATTGACTATAGTTGACAATAGTTGAGAATAGTTCACCATGATTGATATTATAAACCTAGGGTAATAATAAACCCAACAGATTGATATTATAAACCCAAAGGAATAATAAACCCAAGAAATTAATACTAAAACCCCAAGGGATTATGAACCCAAGGGAACAATATTAAACCCAAGGGGCTAATATTATAAACCCAAGGTATAAAAACCCTAACATAAATATTAAAAATACTAAAATAAACATGGTTTAGCACGATTGATTTTCATATTGATACAATCCTTATCACAGTGTGACATTGGACCATGGTTGACCATGGTTGATTATCATTAACCCTTGTTGAATAATATTAAACCCTAGGAATATGAACCCTTAGATCAATAAACCCAAGGGATTTATATTATAAACCCAAGGGACAACAATTATAAATGCAAGGTGTATAAACCCTAACATCAACATTATAAACATTAAAATAAACATGGTTGGCCACAATTGACTATGCTTGATTAATATATAGAGACAATCCTTGTCACTATGCAATGTTGGACCATGGTAAACAATTGGTGACCATGATTGATTTTCATATCGAGACAATCTTTGTTGAACGCAACATTAGACCATGGTTGGCCATGCTTGATTTCCATATCCAACCTTGTTTGACTATGGTTTAACATGTTTGGTTATGATCAACCATGGTTGACAATGATTAATATTATAAACCCAATGGATTGATATTATAAACCCAAGGGATTAACACTAAAACCCCAAGGGATTATGAATCCAAAGGAATAATATTAAACCCAAGGGACTAATACTATAAACCCAACGTATATAAACCCTAAGATAAATATTATAAACACTAAAATAAACATTATTGACCATCGTTGATTTCCATATTGAGACAATCATTATCACAATTCCATGTTTGACCATGGTTGACCATGGCTGACATCATAATAAAATATGGTTCACTCGGGAATAATAAACCCAAGCGTTTGATATTATAAACCCAAAGGAACAATAAACCCAAGGGATTAATACTAAATCCCCAAGGGATTATGAACTGAAGGGAATAATATTAAACCTAAGGGACTAATATTATAAACCCAAGGTTTAAAAACCCTAAGATAAATATTAAAAATACTAAAATAAACATTGTTGAGCACGATTGATTTTCATATTGAGAAAATCCTTGTCACAATGTGACACTCGACCATGGTTGACCATGGTTGAACATGGTTGACCATTGTTGAATAATATTAAACCCTAGGAATATGAACACTTATATGAATAAACCCAAGGGATTGATATTATAAATCCAAGGGAATAATGAAGCTAAGGTATAAAAATTATAAATGCAAGGTACATAAACCCTAACATGAATATTATAAACCATAAAGTAAACATCGTTGACCATGGTTTACCATGGCTGATTTCTATATAGAGACAATCCTTGTCATAATTCGACATTGGACCATGGTTGAGCATGATTGATTTTTGTATTGAGACAATCTTTGTGAGAAGAAAATATTGGATCATGGCTGACCATTGTGGATTTCCATATCCATATGGTTTGACCATGGTTGAACATGGTTGCCTATGATTCACCATGGTTTACCATGATGAATATTATAAAACTAATGGATTGATATTATAAACCCAAGGGAAAAACAAACCTAAGAGATTCATACTAAAACCCCAAGGGATTGTCAACCCAAGGTTATAAGATTAAACCCAAGGGACTAATATTATAAACCCAACATATATAAACCCTAAGATAAATATTATAAACACTAAAGTAAACATGATTGACCATCATTGATTTTCATATTGAGACAATCCTTATCACAAAGCCATGTTGCACCATGTTTACCATGCTTAATTTTCATATCAAAATAATCTTTGTCATAATGTGGCATTGGACCATGGTTGATCATGGTTGATTTTCATATCGAGACAATTTTTGTCAGAATGTGACATTCAGACATGTTTGAACATGATTGACCATGGTTCACCATGTTTGATTCTATAAAACAAGCTTGATCGTCATCAACCATGACTCACCATGGTTGACCATGATTATCGATGATCGTGGATGATTTTTATATGGAGACAATTTTTGTCATAATGTGACATCGGACCATGAATGACCACAGTTGAATATGGTTGGTTATGTTTGACTATGGTTGACATGATTGATATTATAAACCCAAGGGATTGATATTATGAGCCTGAAGGAAACATAAACCTAAGGGATTGATACTAAAACCCCAAGGGAATAATATTAAACCAAAGGGACTAATATTATAAACCCAACATTAGTAAACCCTAATAAAAATATTACAAACTTAAAATAAGTATGGTTTATTTTGATGGTAAGACAATTCTTGTCACAATGCAACATTCAACCATCGTTGACCATAGTTGGCTACGATTGACAATCGTTGACCATGATTGATATTATAAACCTAAGGGAATAATAAACCCAAGGGATTGGTATTATAAATGCAAAAGAATAATAAATCCAACGGATTAATACTGAAACCCCAAGGGATTATGAACCTAAGAGAATAATATTAGACCTAAGGGATTAATATTATAAATCCAACATATGTAAAACCAACATATATAAACCCTAAGATAAATATTATAAACACTAAAATAAACATGATTAACCATCATTGATTTTCATATTCATACAATCATTATCACAATTCCATGTTGGAACATGGTTTACCATGGTTGACATCATAACAAACCATGGTTGACGAGGGAATACAAAACCCAAGCGACTGATATTACAAACCCAAAGGAACAATACATCCAAGGGATTAGTACTAAAACCCCAAGGGATTATAAAGCTAAGGGAATAATATTAAACCCAACGGACTAATATTATAAACCCAACGTATATAAACCCTAAGGTGAGACAATTTTTTTCGTAATGAGAAATCATACCAGATTGACCACAATTGTCCATCAGGTTGGTTATGGTTGACCATGATTTCTATTATAAACCCAAGTTAATAATAAAACCAAGCACTTGATATTATGAAGCCAAGGGAAACATAAACCCAAGGGATTAATATTAAAACCCCAAGGGATTATGAACCCAAGGGAATAGTATTAAACCCAAGGGACTAATATTATAAACCCAACATTGGTAAAGCGAAATAAAAATATTATAAAACTAAAATAAACATGGTTTATTTTCATGGTGAGACAATCCTTATCACAATGTGACATTCAACCATGGTTGACCAAGGTTGGCTATGATTGAAAATGCTTGACCATGATTGATATTATAAACCTAAGGGAATAATAAACACAAGGGATTGATTTATACACCAAAAATAATAATAAACCCAATGGATTAATAATAAAATCCCAAGGGATTATGAACCCAAGGGAATAATATTAAACCTAAGGGACTAATATTATAAACCCAATGTATATAAACCCTAAAATAAATATTATAAACACAAAAAAACATGATTGACCATCGTTGATTTCCATATTGAGACAATCCTTATCACAATTCCTTGTTGGACCATGGTTTACCATGGTAGACATCATAATAGACCATGGTACACTCGGGAATAATAAATCCAAGTTATTGATATTATAAACCCAAAGCAACAATAAACCCTAGGGATTAATACTAAAACACCGAGGGATTATCAACATAAGTGAATAATATTAAACCCAAGGGACTAATATTATAACCCCAAGGTATATAAACCCAATGTGGAGACAATTTTTTTCATAAAGTGAGATTGGACCATGATTGACCATAGTTGACCATGGTTGGTTATGGTTGGCCATGGTTGAACATGATTGATATTATAAAGCCAAATTTATGATAAACCCAAGGGTTTAATACTAAAACCCCTAGGGATTATGAACTCAAGGAAATAATATTAAACACAAGGGCCTGATATTATAACCCCAACATTGGTAAACCCAAATATAAATATTACAAACACTAAAATAAACATGGTTTATTTTCATGGTAAGACAATACATGTCACCATGCGACATTCAACCATGGTTGACCATGGCTGGGTATGATTGACAATGGTTGACCATGATTGATGTTATAAACCTAAGAGAATAAAAAACCCAAGGGATTGATATTATAAACCCAAAGGAATAATATTAAAACCAAGGGACTAATTATAAACCCAATGTATATAAACCCTAAGATAAATATTATAAACGCTAAATTAAACATGATTTACCATCGTTGATTTTCATATTGTGACAATCCTTATCACAATTCCATGTTGGACCATGATTGACATCATAATAAACTATGGTTAACCGAGGAATCATAAGCCCAAGCAATTGATATTAAAAACCCAAAGAAAAAATAAACCAAAGTTAATAATAAACCTAAGGGATTGATATTATGAAGCCAAGGGAAACATAAAACCAAGGGATTAATATTAAAACACCAAGGGAATAATATTGAACCTAAGGGACTAACATTATAAACCCAACATTGGTAAACCGAAATAAAAATATTATAAAAACTAAAATAAACATGGTTTATTTTCATGGTGAGACAATCCTTATCACAATGCGACATTCAACAATGGTTGACCATGATTGATATTATAAACCTAAGGGAATAATAAACCCAAGGGATTGACATTATAAACTCGAAAGAATAATAAACCCTATGGATTAATACTAAAACTCTAAGGGATTATGAACCCAAGGGAATAATATTAAACCCAACAGACTAATGTTATAAACCTAGCATATATAAACCCTAAGAAAAATATTATAAACATTAAAAAAACATGATTGACCATAGTTGATTTTCATATTGAGATAATCCTTATGACAATTCCATGTTGGACCATGGTTGACTGTGCTAGACATCATAATAAACCATGGTGCACCGAGTAATAATAAACCTAGGCAATTGATATTATAAACCCAAAGGAACAATAAACTCAAGGGATTAATAGTAAAACCCTAAGGGATTATCAACATAAGCGAATAATATTAAACCCAAGGGACTAATATTATAATCCCAAGTTATATAAACCCTAAGTGGAGACAATTTTTTTCATAATGCGAGATTGGACCATGATTGACCACAATCTACCATGGTTGGTTATGGTGGGCCATGGTTGATATTATAAAGCCAAGTTGATGATAAACCCAAGGGATTGATATTATAAACCCAAACAAATAGTAAACCCAAGGGATTAATATTAAAACCCCAAGGGATTATGAACCCAAGGGAATCATATTAAAACCAAGGAACTAATATTATAAACCCAATGTATATAAACCCTAAGATAAATATTATCAACACTAAAATAAACATGATTGGCCATCTTTGATTTTCATATTGTGACAATGCTTATCACAATTCCATGTTGGACCATGATTGACATCATAATAAACTATGGTTAACCGGGGAATAATGAGCCCACATGAGTGATATTATAAACCCAAAGGAATAATAAACCCAAGGGATTATGAACCTAAGGGAATAATATTAAACCCAAGGAACAAATATTATAAACCCAAGGTATAAAAAACCTAAGATAAATATTAAAAATACTAAAATAAACATGGTTGAATCAATATTTTAAACTCAACGGATTAATAACCCTAAGAGTAATACTTTCGAACTCAACAGGATCAATAACAAAGGAAATTAACGTAATCATTATTAAAACCCAAGGAACTAATAAAACCAAACTGTTTAATATTTTAAGCCCAAGGAATTAAGTGAACCAAGGGATAAGTAAATGAAAAACCTAAAGGGATAAGAAGCACAAGGGATGGATAATTACAAACACAAGATATTCAATTAAAGCCTAGAAACTAATATTCTAAAAATAAAGGATTGATAAACTCGCATGATTATTAATATTATAAACCCAACCAATACATAAACCATAGAGATTGCTAGTATTATAAACCCAAAGAATAAATAAACTAAAAGGATAAACATTATAAGCCTAATGGATTAAACCCTTAATATTGGGGTTTAATAAACCGAAGGTATTATTATTATAAATCCAAGCGATTATTATATTATAAATTCAATGGATTATTAATATTATAAATACAAGGGATGAATAAACCCAATGCATTATTAATATTATAAACCCAAGGCATTAATATTATAAAAACAAATGATAAATAAACCCAATCAATGAATAAACCCAAGGAATAAATAAGCCCAATAAATTAAAATTAACACTAAATAAACCAAAGGAATAAATAAACCCAAAGAAATTAGTGAACCCAAGGGATAAATGTTAAAAACCTAAGGGATCGATATTACAAACACAAGACATTAATAAAGTCTACGAATTAATATTCTAAAAACAAAAGATTGATAAACTCGCATGATTATTAATATTCTAAACCCAAGCAATCAATAAACGTTAGAGATTTTTAGTGTTATAACCTCAAAGAATAAATAAACTAAAGGGATAAACATTATAAACCTAATAGATTAAACCCTTAATATTAGG
>APFE030789900.1:226271-239334 GCA_000404065.3 Pinus taeda
AAACCCAACCATTTAATATTATAAACCTAAAGGATTGGTGAGCCCAAGGGATAAATATTATAAACCTAACAAATGAAGAAGCACAAGGTATCGATATTACAAACACAAGCGATTAATCAAGCCTAGTAATTAATATTATAAAAGAAAAGGATTGATAAGCTTGCATGATTATTAATATTATAAACCCAAGCGATCAATAAACCTTAGAGATTGTTAGTATTATAAACCCAAAGAATAAATAAACTAAAGGCATAAACATTATAAACCTAATGGATTAAACCCTTAATATTTGGGTTTAATAAACCAAAGTTATTATTATTATAAATCCAAAGGATTATTAATATAATAAATACAAGGGATGAATAAACCCAATGAATTATTAATATTATAAACCCAAGGCATTAATATTATAAAAACAAATGATAAATAAACATAATCAATCAATAAACCCAAGGAATAATAAAACCCAACAGACTCACATTAACAATAAATAAACCAAAGGAATAAATAAACCCAAAGAAATTAGTGAACCCAAGGGATAGATATTGAAAACCTAATTAATATTCTAAAAACAAAGGATTGATAAACTCGCATGATTGGTCATATTATAAACCTAAGAAATTAGTAAACCTTAGAGATTTTTAGTAACATAAAACCAGAGAATAAATAATCTAAAGGGATAAACATTATAAACCTAATGGATTAAACCCTTAATATTAGGGTTTAATAAACCAAAGGTATTATTATTATTATAAATCCGAGGGATTATTAATATTATAAACACAAGGGATGAATAAACTCAATGCATTAGTAATATTATAAACCCAAGAAATTAATATTATAAAAACAAATGATTAATAAACCCAAGTATTCAACGAACCCAAGGAATAAATAAACCCAACAAACTAACATTAACAATAAATAAACCCAACAAACTAACATTAACACTAAATAAACCTAGGGAATAAATAAACCCAAAGGAACAATAAACCCAAGGGATTAATTCTAAATCCCCAAGCGATTATGAACCTAAGGGAATAATATTAAACCTAAAGGACTAATATTATAAACTCAAGGTATATAAACCCTAAGTGGAGAATTTTTTTTAATAATGCAAGATTGGACCATGATAGACCACAGTTGACCATGGTTGGTTATGGTTGACCATGGTTGACCATGGTTGGTATTGTAAACCCATGCTAATAATAAACCCAAGGGATTAATACTGAAACCCCAAGGGATTATGAACCCAAGGGAATAATATTAGACCCAAGGTATTCATATTATAACCCCAACATTGGTAAACCGAAATAAAAATATTACAAACACTAAAATAAACATGGTTTATTTTCATGGTGAGACAATCCTTGTCACAATGCGACATTCAACCATGGTTGACCATGGTTGACATCAAAATAAAACATGGTTAACCGGGAAATAATAAGCACGAGTGATTCATATTATAAACCCAAAGGAACAATAAACCCAAGGGATTAATACTAAAACCCCAAGGGATTATGAAGCTAAGGGAATAATAATAAACTCAAGGGACTAATATTATAAACCCAAGGTATAAAAACACTAATATAAATATTAAAAATACTAAAATAACATGGTTGAATTAATATTTTAAACTCAAGGGATTAATAAACCCTAAGAATTAATATTTTAAGCTCAAATGATTAATAAACCAAAGGGGTTATTAATATTTTAAACCCAAGGAACTAATAAACCCAGCCATTAATATTAGAAACCAAGGAATTAAGTGAATCAAGGAAATAAAATATAAACCTAATGGATCAGAAGACAAGGGATCGATATTAAAAACACAAGCGATCAATAAATCGTAGTATTAATATTCTAAAAAAGCAAAAGATGGATAAACTCGCATTGTATTAAATTATAACCCAAGAGATCAATAAACCTTAGAGATTGTTATATAATAAAATCAAAGAATAAATAAACCAAAGGGATAAACATTATAAACCTAATGGATTAAACCCTTAAATATTGAGGTTTAATAAACTGAAGTTATTATTATTATAAATCCATGGAATTACTAATATTATAAATAAAAGGGATGAATAAACTCAATGCATTATTAAAATTATAGACCCAAGACATTAATGTTATAAAAATAAATTATTAATAATCCCAAGCAATCAATAAACTTAACAAACTAACATTAAAAAACCTAAACAATTAATAAACCCTAGAAATTATTATCTTAAAGTAAGGGATTAATAAACCCAAGGGATAAACGCATAAATGAAAAGAATTATTAGTATTATAAACTCAAATAGCTAATAAACCCAAGCCTTTAATATTATCAACCCAAGACAAAAATATTATAAATCTATGGGATCAAAAAATGCAAGGGGTTAATATTATAAGCCAAGGTAAATGAAACCTAAAATAATATTGTAAATGCTAAAATAATCATGGTTGAGCATGGTTGATTTTCATATTGAGACAACCATTGTCACAATGCAACATTGCAACATGGTTGACCATGGATATTAGACCCAAGGGATTAATATTATAAACCTAAGGTATATAAACCATGAAATAAATATAATAATCCCTAAAATAAACATGGTTGACTAAAATGTATATGGTTGACTATGGTTGGCCATGGCTGACTATGGTTGACCCTGGTTTGGAGTAATATTAAACCCAAGGTATGAATATTATCAACCCAATTTAATTAATTAAATCAATGACATTTATATTAAACCAAAGGATTAATATTATGAACCCTATGAATAATAGTATGCTCGAGGAATATGAACCCTTAGATTAATAAACCCAATGGATTGATATTTCTAACCCATGAGCAGCAAACCCTAAAATTATCATTGTTGACCATGGTTACTTTTCATATTGAGACAATATTTTTCACAATGTGATAATGCAACATGGTTGACTATGGATATTACACCCAATGGATTAAAATTATAAATCCAAGGTACATAAACCCTAAAATAAATATTATAAACCATAAAATAAACATGGTTGACTAAAAAAAATATGGTTGACTATGGTTGATGATGGTTGACTATTGTTGGGAGTAATATTAAATCTAAGGGATGAATATTATCAACCCAATTTAATTAATTAAATCCATGAGATTATATTAGACCCAAGGATTAATATTATGAACTATATGAAAAATAGTACACCTCAGAAATATGAACCCTTCGATTAATAAACTGAAGCAATTGATATTATAAACCCACAAGAATAATAAACCCAAGGAATCAATACTAAAAACCCAAGGGAATAATATTACACACAAGCAATAAATGTTATAAACCCAAGGTATATAACCCCTAAGATAAATATTGTAAACCCTATAATTATCATGGTTGACCATGATTTGTTTTCATATGCACACAATATTTTGTCACAATGCAATGTTGAACCATGGTTGATTTTCATATAGAGAAAGTCTTTGTCACAATGTGACACTCGACCATGGTTGACCATGGTTGACAATGGTTATAAACCAAGGAGATTTATATTAGAAACAAGGATTCATATTATAAACCCTAAAAATAATATTAAGCCCTAGGAATAAGAACCCTTAGATTAATAAAGATAAGGGATTGCTATTAGAAACGAAAGGGATTAATAAACCAAATGGATTAATACTAAAAGCCAAAGGGATTATAAACCCAAGGGAATAACATTAAACCCATGGGATAAATATTATAAAACCAAGATATACAAACCCTAAAATAAATATTATAAACCCTAAAATAGACATGGATGACCATGGTTTACCACGCTTTATTTTCATATTGATACAATCTTTGTGAGAATGGCATCTTGGACTATGGTTGACCATGATTATAAACCTAATGGATTTATATTAAACCCTAGGATTAATATTATAAAGCCTATGAATAATACTATACCCTAGGAATATGAACCCTTAGATTGATAAACACAAGGGATTTATATTATAAACACAAGGGAATAATTCTAAAACCCCCAATGTTTTGTAAACCCAAGGGAATAATATTAAACCCAAGGAGTTGATATTATAAAACTAAGGTATATAAATCCTAAAAAAAATTATAAACCCTAAAATAAACATAGTTGAGGTTGACTGTGGTTTACTATGAGTTGACAATAGGTTTAAAACATTGATTATGGTGACTATGTGATTAATAAGTTAAAGAGATTAAATCATCAGATTTTTTTAATTGTTTATATTCATAATATTAATCAAATAGGAGATAAGTTTTGATAATATTTAATGCTCAATATTAATAATATTAAATGTTAATTTTTCTAGTGACCCAGATGCGGGTGTCTCTTTGCGCATTAAATAAGTGTTATCCATGAGGCATGCGCAGCCAGCAGCTGGCACGCACTCACGGTGGATGAAGGCACCGAAGGTTAGGCACCATAAACTCCCTCTGCAGGCAATTTACTGCCATTCAATGCCGCATCAAGCCGAGAGTACTAGGTTGCAGGGTTATGGAATGGGGCGCCAGGATGGGTTTCTATTTCATCTGGTTCCGCTCAGCAATTCAGTCCAGAGTCCAGTTCAGAGTAAGACATTTTCATACGCTCTGGTTTTCTTAGTCTTCGTCGAGGGGGTTGTCCCGGGCGGTCCTGCTCTCAAAGGCAGCCTGGGACTCATTGTTTCGCTATTGTGCTCAGCACAACGGTGGATCGTCCCCAATTGTAGTTTGTTTTATTTGCCAGGTCAATCTCCAGTAAGTGTCGAATTTCCATTTCAGTGTGGCCATTTCAGGTTTGTGTAGGAATTTGGGCTATTTTGGGGGTCGTGGGTCCTCACTGGTCTGGTTGGGATTCTTTCTGGGAGTTACAAGCCCTCATCTTGCTGTCGGGGATTCAAGTTTGGGTGGGATTTTGGGTCTCTCTGGTGGTCGTGGCTTTCGTCTGGACTCTGTTACGTCCGCTCTGTCCAATTCGCATCCACCTCCCTTTAAACCTGTTTATTAAGCCGTTCTTTTTTAATATGCCGCCCCATCTGTGAGGAAAACCCAGGCGAGGAAGCTCCGCTGGTCCTCGAGGAAGGCTGGGAGGGAGGGGCGGCCCTGAACCTCGCCGCATACCCCCACTCGCCATGGTCGTGCCCTCTTCGCCGACCTCTGAGGAGTCTGACCCTTCTCTCACCAGTTCATTGCACTCTGCCCACTTCAACTTCCAAAGCCAGCTTAACAAGCCGATTATCTCTGGCCTGGTTATAGTCATTTTTTCAGAGGAAGCTGATGAACCTACTAGCTCGGTGGCCGCCTCCTCAGAGAATTCTCCCTCCAGATCCGCTTGCTCTTCCCAGAGCCGCTTAGTGGAGGCGCAATTGGAAGTCTCTGCGGAGGTGCAGGACAAGGAGGACCGGGAGGAGAGCAATCCCCAACAAAGCGCTCCTCAGGAGCAGATTAATGACCCTCAGCCAATGACGGAGCCCATACTTGAAAGTGAGCCGACGCGTTTCACTGGAAACATTCTCCATCTTGTTCTACCACCTGGTAGAAGTGCGACGGATGTGGAGGACAATGTTATGGTTGAATGGGTTAATCTTTCGAGCGCCCCGGACGAGGTTGAAAAACATGACACTGCAGATTCCAAGTATGTTTTTTACTCCTTTCTTGACGACTCAGGGTTGCAATTCAGTTTTGCTGATTCGAGACTTCGCAGCTAAAGACCAGGCAACATTTCCAGATTGGCGCCTTCCAAACGCAACACCTTCTCTTGGACTTCCAATTTTGTCCACAAACCATAATTCTCAGTCTCATTCTGTTCAATTTTGACATACAGAGGTCTGAGCAGTTTTTTGCAGACTCTGGTCTACATTGTAAGCATCTTTTGCAAAACTATTTTGAGAGAGGTAGAGCTACAGCTCCCTCAGAGGTCTATCCTCTCTGTACATATTTTTCTTCTTTTTTAATATAATTAGCATAGTCTTTACCGAGAAAAAAAAAATGTTAATTTTTCTAGTGATCAATATTAATGTTACAATTTAAATGATATTAATAATTTTAATCTTAAAAGTATCATTAAATGTAATAATTTTAAATTAATAGTAAAATGTATAAGATAATTTTTTTAAACATATAAATTTTGTTAATGATCTTATTAATAGTTTTATAAAAAATTATTAATATATTGTTTCAAATAGAATTGGAATAATATTGTTATTATTAATAGTATTATATTTATAATTTGTAAGAGATATTTATAATATTTAACTATATAACTAAAAAAATATATAGATTTAAAAAATATCATATAAATAAGTTAGGAATACACTAATATTATAAATGTGATATTGTTATAAAAATTTAATAATATTATTATAATTTTTTTTAATAGTATATTTAAAAAAAAAAAAAAAGAAAAAAAACAAAATAAAATTATAAAAAAACTTAAATATAAAAATCAAATATTAAAAAATAAGAAAAATCAATATTAGATACTTAAAACCTAAAAAAAATTGTAAAGTCCTATAATTAGACTAAATCAAAGTGATATAAGAACAAATCAAAAACCTAAAATATAAAATTCTATCAAAAGTGTTAAGCAATGAAATTAAGGAAAGTGATATTTATATTTGAATGTATTTTTTTTAATTATAATCTAAAAATTAAATTGTTGCTATATGAGGTTTTACTCTAAATTGGAAGACAAAGAGAGTCTTTTTTTTTTTTTTTGGTATATTTCATTTTTATTATTGGAATATCTATTTACTGATTATATGTTTGTTGCTTGTGCATTTATATTCTTGGTTGATTCAAATTACTTCGCATAATATGTACATCTTTGATGCTGATAAAAATTACTTGTTATTTCGTTTTTATTCACCCATTTTACATTGTACCATATATGCATTTACTTTGATTTTACTTTTGTTGTTGGGAGTGCATTTGTACTCTTCTTTATCAAAATTACCTTGCATAATATGTGCATCTTTGTTGCCAAAAAAATCTACTTATTATTTTGTTCTTATCCATGCATTTTATATTGTACTATATATACACTTCAACATCTACTATAAAAATTAAAGGTCTTCATCTTTATAGCTTTAATTCAAGATTTATATAATTTTTTTCTCCTTTTACAATACAAATCTGAGTATTTATACCTTGAATTTAGATTAATATAACTTTTAATTGTTTATATTTTACTTTTGAATATATAAATAAAATTTAATTTATAGAAAAATTTATTTGATATTTAAACGATAAACTACATACATAAAACCTACAATTTTAACAAATCCATATATAAGTTCTTAAAAAAAATCCAAAAATATATAGGAAAACCAAAATTTAAGAATTAAACCAAACTAAAGAATATTAAGCTTCCCATTAACCTTATACCTTTAGCCAAAATCATCATAGTTATAATAGGTTTAGGGCATGTTTTGTAAACAAGTATTTCCTTGTGCACATTTATTGAAACCTTTTCATTCTGTAAATTCTAGGAACAAAAATCACTTTAAAACAATATATTGCAAGAAAATAAAATGTGCATATGTGTCTTTGAACCAAACATATGCGAATAGGAGTAGCTACATGATTTTACTGCTTGGAAGTGAAGCAATGAGTGTTTGTAAAATGGAAGAGAGAGAGAGAGAGAGAGAGAGAGAGAGAGAGAGAGAGAGAGAGATTAACATATAAATGAATGAATGAGAGAGAGAGAGAGAGAGAGAGAGAGAGAGAGAGAAGGATTAACATATACATGAATGAATGAGAGAGAGAGAGAGAGAGAGAGAAATGGAAGGATTAACATATAAATGAGAGAGAGAGAGAAGTGGAAGTATTGACATATAAATGAATGAATGAGAGAGAGAGAGAGAGAGAGAGAGAGAGAGAGAGAGAAAACAATTAGATTCTAATTGATTATTGTGCTAGATTAATTTATCTCACTAGAGAAGCAATAGCGAGAGAGAGAGAGAGAGGGATAACAACAATGAGATTCTAATCTCAACACCGATAGAAATGGTACTGTGTAAATGGTATATAATCCGTGAATATTCATTTAAAATTATTTATGTATCATTTGTAATACTAGCATAATAATAAAGATATAAAAAAAATAGTAAATTAAAAATACTTAATTTTATTGATTAAATAGTGTATACAACTAAATTTATTCTTGCATTATTAAATCTAAACCATGCATGAATAATTTTTTATTAAAAATAAAAATACAAAACTCTATATTAAAATAAACGGCCTATCAACTTAATTAAAATTGGCATCTCTAATTCCAATCATAATGCCACTCAATGGATTCATTCCTCGTGCTATAATTTTGTTATCTTGGCAATGCCATTGATCACTGGTGGGCATTTCTTATAATTATCTATAGTTTTGAAATCCATAATGTATTGGGTTTGTGTAGGTTCTAATTTGGCACTGCTGAGTTTGACAAGCAACATAACTTAATCTTTGAATTTTCAGAAATAAACTGTGTGAAAATTATCAACCCCATTTTTAATCAAAACTTAAATGGCATATAATTAGTGGATATTCATTTAAAAAATTGTATCTATCATTTTCATAGTAATAAAGATAACAAATAAAATAGTAAATTAAAAATACTTAATTTTATTGATTAAATAGTATATACAACTAAACTTATTCTTGTATTATTAAATCTAAACCACGCATGCATAATTTTTTATTAAAACTAAAAATACAAAACTCTATATTAAAATAAAGCAGGCATATCAACTTAATTAAAATTTGCATCCTTAATTCCAATTATAATGCAATGCCATGGATTCATTCATGATGCTATTATTTTATTTTGTTGGCAAAGTTACTTATCATTGGTGGGCATTTCCAATAATTTTGTGTAGTTGCAAAATCCATAATTTATTTGGTTTTTGTAGGTTCTAATTTGGCGTTGCTGAGTCTGGCAAGACTTAATGTTTGAAATTTTCAAAAGTAAACTGTGTGAAAATTCTCAACCCTATTTTTATCAACTAAGCCTATCAACTTAATTAAAATTAGCATCTGTAATTCCAATCATAATGCAATTCCATAGGATTCATTCGTGGCGCTATTATTTTGTTATGTTGGCTATGCTACTGATCACTAGTGAGCATTTCTTATAATTCTTTGTAGTTGCAAAATCCATAATGTTTTAAACAATCTAAAATCCATAATGTATAGAACAAAAATAGATTAAAGAAAATCAAGGTGATTCCCACACCCAACATGTAAATTAGTCACTAAAATTAAAATTGAAATACAATAAAGGTTATATAATAAAAATATATTAAATATATTCAAGGTTGTTAACATTAAATATCTACAGAATCCTAAAAACCCCAGAATATATAAAGGGTTTAATATGGTCACCTTTCAGTAGTGAGACTCAATCTTTTGATCCTATGTGCCTATTCCAAAAATGGATCTCTTGATCCTTTGTGCATGTGACAAAACTTGGTTTATATATTATAATTACACAATTACACCAAATTTTTTTTATTATAATTACATAGTCTTTCATGTACAACCTAACTAAACCTAATAGTCCAACACAAGAGTAAGGTTATACATCATAGAGTATAAAAAACATGACCTTCTCCTCCATGGCCAATGTCACACAACGTTTGTTGGAAACATCCTAGAAAGAAGAGAGATACATGAATGTTACACTTGAAGTTGACATGCCATATCAGAGTGCACTCTGAAACCCAATTGACTCCATAAGATCCCATCCATTTCACACACACTAATTCGATTTCAATGATTGAATTCAAGCACTCGATTTGGATTATTTTGTTCAATTATTGGAAGAGAATACCAACAGTCAGGCGTTACATGATTAAATGAGGGGATAACTCCATCGACTAGGTTGGGCATCATAGAGGAAAACAGTTGTTCCATTTTTTATTGTTTCATCTACTTTTTATTGTTTTCTTTAATATCATTTTTGTTAATCCTGATAGGTGGAGCTAAATGAGAGCCACACTGAAATTTTAATCATCATTTTGTAAAAAAATAATTTAAGTAGGGTTTAAACACATGATTTAGATATGCAAGGAAGTTATCACTTTTAATTTCATTCATTCATGGAGTGGCTATGACAAGAATATACTAGCATCTTTTAGTTTATACCATTAGATCAAAGGGATGAATTAACAAAAGGATTAAAATGGCCAACTCCAATAGGGAGACGCCTATACGTGGAAATATCGACCTTATGAAGGTTAGGAACGAATTAGGGGTTCCTTGTGCCTTCTACTGAGCGTAATAGAGGTTACACTACAATCCAATAAGAGAAGCATCGAATGCAAGATTAATGAGGGGAGAGTTATCACTAGCAACCTTGCACATTGGAATGTTGTTGCAATTGCTTATGAAAAATCACTTAAAGCATGTCAATTTGTGGACACAAATAAGGTTTGATGTCCCTGTTACACAGTAATTTGTCACCGCTGGTCACCGTCCCTGGTACCCCTGTTTTCATACATTGGAGGATACATTCCGGGACCTGTGAGCAGTGACATAACCTAAAAACATTTGCACTATGTTCCCCTGAGTATGTTCTTCATGTTCCCTGAAGACACCTTCTGCAAATTATCCCTGAAGAGTGCCCTTTTTCCATTGGCGCAGGTACACAGTGTCTTATCCGCGCCAATCACTGAGATCCTCAAAAGGGGGCGCGCCCATTGGCGCACTGTCCTAGAGCAACACTCGCGCCACCTAAATTTGGTAATGATTTTTGGCCAACGCGCACCCATATGCTTTTTCCTCTCTTATCATGAAGTTCTTTGAGGGAAAAATCCACATGATAGAGGTCGAGAGTCATCATTTATCCTTGACAACTATCCTCAGTAGCTTTTTAGGGATAATGCCAATCCACAATGGGCGTCCTGGTACATTGAATATTCCTCCCTTCTACATCTATAAATGTCTGTCCCCATGCATTAGACAAGCTAGTTTTTGTGAGTGTTGGAGTAATGCTAGAGTGATAGTAAGAGTTTTGAAGCATAGGGAGGTTATGCTGCCGGAATCCTGAGAGAGAGAAGGTCTTTTGCAAGGCATACATAGCTGCTCGCCCAGCCAGAGAATAGGTTCAACGTCAGAACCTTGGTTGTATCTTTCTCTGCTTTTATTCATAATAGACGACTATCATTATGGTTCCACTCCTATTGTCTTTATAATGATGATTGAGTTATATCTTTTCTGACTGATATATAGTTGCATCTATTGGATTTTATAGTTGTATTTGTGTCGTTCTTTGCATGTGCAGGTGTCCGTTCACGAGGATCGTGGGGATTGTGACCAGCCGGAGCAAAGGAACGGGAGCGACGATTCTTCTACAAGTACTAGCGTCGGAATCCAGGTAGGCCACCATCATCGATCTTTGATTTGCAATTAGGAACCTGCGTGTTAGCGTTGTGTGATTGTTGCTAGACCCCATTTGGGCTAGTGGGATCACCTCTGTCCGCAGAGGGGATTTACCTATTCAACAATTTGGCGACTCCACTGGGGATAGCTTGTTGTTTGATTTGTAAACTTTGGACGGAGCCTGAAGTACGGCCATATAGCCTTCGAAACACTATTGCTTTGCATTAGTGAAGTAGATCAAAGCCACTTCAGTCAATCTCCGGTTTGGTTTACGGACTGAACAATTTGGGAGTTTGTCTTGCATGTTAGTTTTTCTCTTGTTTGCTTGCTTGGATAGCTTTCTGGATTGAATTTCTTGCTGGCTCTTGCTTCCTGGCCTTCCTAGATACTGTAAACCAAGCTTTGGACCGCCTGTTTTTCTTTTTTGACTTGGCAAACTTTATTAGCGCGGCTTTTCCTCTAACAGTCGCGCCAGTTGGCGCATGTTGCTAACTGACAACCTGCGCCAATCCCTTTATAGCGCGAGTTGCAGCCTGACAATCACGCCAGACCGGTTAACCTTTTCAGATCACTTATTTTCCAGCTTTCTGAGCTTGGATTTGTATCTTGCTATATCTTTTGCAGCTTCTGGAAATGTGTTAGACCTCTGTGTGACTGGTTATTATTTTTATCCTTCAGTTGTTTGCTTATTTCTATCGATTTTGTATCCTAGCCCTAGAACACCTAGTGGCTTTGCATTTCGAGCCTTCTGTGGGACGTTATGGTTTGATGATCCAGTCAGCTTTTTGGTTGTTTTCCGCACTCATCTAGTGGTTGTGAAAGTTTGGTATTCTATGCTGCAAGTGATTCACTTCTAGCTTGTTTGATTTTTGCTTGACTTCATCTGAACTTAGATCACATGGTTCATTGAAAGTCTTTGTGTTTTCCTTGCTTTGATAGGTCATTTTGATGTTTCAGAATTGGTTCTATATTCCATTGAGTGAATTGTGTTTGTTTATACTTGTGAATATCTCTTGAGGTTTGTTAAGTGCATCATGCTATCTTAAAAGAAAGAAAAACAAAAGATCTTTTTGCATTTTATTAATTAGCATTTATTGTTATTTGTTGCTTTTAAAAGAAAAAAAAAAAAAAAAAAAATTCTTGTTATTAGCTGCATTAGGATCTTTGTTGATCATTTTGTTTGTGTAAAGATCTCAACTCTCTTGTAGATAGAGTTCATTGAATGAAATGATATAATTTTGGCATATAGTTTGCATTTAGGAAGTTTCGAGAGATCACATACGGTAGGACCAAAAAAAAACTGAAACATAATTGAAGATAAACTATAAAATAAACTGAATGAACCTAACAACGCATTGGAACATAACGCAAATATTCTAGAGGTCTAGGTTAGAGACGTGTTCCGGTGTCTTTAAACTTGGTAGCTTACCGTTGAGTGGTTGGGTGATTCCTCCACGGTGAAACGATAGGTGTCAGTACGGATTGTGCTCCAACATACCGTCGCGTATATATTGGGAGACCCCTATAGGCTTACAACACTTTTATCCATAAGAAGCCGAGTCTGCCGCCTTACAAGCCGTAATGCACTGAACACAGCATTCGGGAAGATTGACTGCAGTACAGGAAGTCCTTGGTTCTCATCTGATTGCCAAGGTGTATAAGCAGTTTTACAGATTGTTTGGTAAACCTCTTGCCTAGTTCTCCAGAGTAGTCAC
>APFE030789900.1:244403-256566 GCA_000404065.3 Pinus taeda
ACTTCAGCTCATTATCCAGGAAAGTGACTTAGAGACTCCCTTCCGGTACCTTGGAGCCTGCATGCCTCAATGGCAGGTTCTTCATGTTCAACGCGAGGTTTTCATCATTGGCCTCCTATCAGATGACTCTACAGGTGTTCGACACTGGCTCAGTAATTCACACGCCATAGATTGTACCTATAGTATCTTGAGGGCCATTGTCATTATTGGTGGTACCTCTCGCGTCTGTTAACAGTTCCCAATATTGACTGGTAATCAGACGATGTTCATGCATGTTCGACTTCAGCTCACATGTTCACATGTTTGAACTTATTCTTCTGTTCAGGTCGAGATGGAGCGCAAGACCCTGGATTGTGTCTGTTTTAATCCAGGCATGATTTTTGATACATGACTCATTCACTGGATGGCTGCGACCATATCTGAGTCAATTCATTGATCCTAAACAGATGGCTGCGTCCATACTATGGATCTAGATTATCATGTACTCTCTTATGGATGGCTGCGACCATACCATGTACATCATGTATTTGAACTATCAATTGTATCTCTCAATGCAGATTCTCGGCGGAAGCTATATATGTTCTTGTAAAGCATTTAACCCCTCTCTCTCTCTCGGGCCTCATGCTTTAGGGGGCATCTGCTACACAGTAATTTGTCACCGTTGGTCACCGTCCCTGTTACCCCTGTTTTCGTACATTGGAGGATACATTTCGGGACTTGTGAGCAGTGACGTAACCTAAAAACATTTGCACTATGTTCCCCTGAGTATGTTCTTCATGTTCCTTGAAGACACCTTCTGCAAATTATCCCTGAAGAGTGCCCTTTTTCCATTGGCGCAGGTACACAGTGTCTTATCCACGCCAATCACTGAGATCCTCAAAAGGGGGCGCGCCCATTGGCGCACTGTCCTAGAGCAACACTCGCGCCACCTAAATTTGGTAATGATTTTTGGCCAACGCGCACCCATATTCTTTTTCCTCTCTTATCATGAAGTTCTTTGAGGGAAAAATCCACATGATAGAGGTCGAGAGTCATCATTTATCCTTGACAACTATCCTCAGTAGCTTTTCAGGGATAATGCCAATCCATAATGGGCGTCCTGGTACATTGAATTTTCCTCCCTTCTCCATCTATAAAAGTCTATCCTCATGCATTAGGCAAGCTAGTTTTTGTGAGTGCTGGAGTAATGCTAGAGTGATAGTAAGAGTTTTGAAGCATAGGGAGGTTATGCTGCTGGAATCCTGAGAGAGAGAAGGTCTTTTGCAAGGCATACATAGCTGCTCGCCCAGCCAGAGAATAGGTTCAACGTCAGAACCTTGGTTGTATCTTTCTCTGCCTATTACTCATTAATAGACAACTATCATTATGGTTCCACTCATGTGTCTTTATAATGATGATTGAATTATATCTTTTCTGACTGATATATAGTTGCATCTATTGGATTTTATGCTTGTATTTGTGTTGTTCTTTGCATGTGCAGGTGTCTGTTCACGAGGATCGTGGGGATTGTGACCAGCCGGAGCAAAGGAATGGGAGCGACGATTCTTCTACAAGTACTAGCATTGG
The DNA here is from genome assembly GCA_000404065.3 of Pinus taeda. Taxonomy (NCBI): domain Eukaryota; kingdom Viridiplantae; phylum Streptophyta; class Pinopsida; order Pinales; family Pinaceae; genus Pinus; species Pinus taeda. The sequence continues at coordinate 245,970 of APFE030789900.1, forward strand.
AATCCAGGTAGGCCATCATCATCGATCTTTGATTTGCAATTAGGAACCTACGTGTTAGCGTTGTGTGATTGTTGCTAGACCCCATTTGGACTAGTGGGATCGCCTCTGTCCGCAGAGGGGATTTACCTGCTCAACAGTCCCCACTAATTGTAAATATTTAATTACTACAGTTAAATAAGCTAAATAATATTACAAGTTTATATAGTTATTTATTTTCATTAAGCTACACAGAAAGTGAAATGTCATAATGATGACAGTTATGTATTTCTCACATGTCATGTAGTTAGGTTAGGTGGTTACCTATCCTTAACTACATCATTGGACATTTACTCTGAAGGAAGGGATCAAGAGGGTATGTGAACCCAAGATCAAGAAGAGGAAAAAGATTAAATCTCAAAACGAGAAAACTGTGTTGTAATGTTAGACATGTTTTTGAAGCTAAGTCTGGTTAAGCAAAGTCTGGTTAGGACTAGATAGCTATGATAAATGAAGAATGTTAGTCTTAAGGAGAAATGCTATGTGTGAGGATAGCTCGGGGGGAGACTCGGGCTGGAATAGTGGGTCTCACGGTTGGGAGGAAAAAGAGAAGAAATATATATTTGAAGCTATACAAGTGATAATAATTCTAAATTGAAAGATTTATTATGCTAATTTAAAGAACAGTTTTCTTTCTTATAATGAAGGAATTATTTCTACTACTCTAATTCTTATAATGAAGGAATTATTTCTACTACTCTGCTTCAAGAAAATATTTATAATCTCAGAGAACAAACTAAAGAATCATCATATATCCCTATAGCTAGGGTAGTGGCAAAATGTTTAACTTGTACTAAAAAAATAAAACAACTTTGACATTTCTCCCTTTACGGAAAAGAGAGAGATTCTAAATACGCAAGTAATACCCAAGGCCAAATAGAGCTTTTACCAACTACTACTTAAATCTTAAACAGAGAACAAATATATAAAAAATGAAAAACCATAGGAATAGTCCACAGATTTAACTAATAAAAAAAATAAGAGCCAAATTCAAGCACTGTATTCAAAATACATGAAGTAACCAAAAGTTCAACATAGCATAAATTACAAAACCTCCAAATATGAGTCAGTCTAAAACCATGAAATTAAACTTTAAGCTCTCGACATTGTTTATATACACAAGACACAAAATAACGATGCCATCTGAAGACATTTGATAGAAGAAAGCAATAGTACATTCATAAATTTGAGAGTTTCACCACCAAAGGGTGACCTCTCAGAGCTTAATAGTTTTGGGTAGTTCGGAAAGAGTTCTTGGCAAAGCTCTAGATAAAAATAAAACCCAGAACCAAGTCAGTTGTAAACCTAATAACCCAAGCTTATAGACCAAAATATTTATCTCTTGAAAGTAGGGACAATAGTTTAATACAACCAGAGGTTATTTTAGAACATAAAGAAATAGACTTAAAATGATTACAATTAGAGCTATGAAAATCGAGAGGAGAATTTGGGCAAGTCCCCCATCTAGAATTAAACCCTAGGTAACCATTCACAGCTTGGCCAACAATCACACTTGACTAAAGTCCATAAGGTTCGACAAATTGAGCAGCAGTTTCGGAACTCTATATCCATTCCAAATGGGGAAGGGCGAAGGAACCCTTTGGTAATACCTAGGCAAGGAAAACATGCAACATTAGAACTAGATAAAGGAGGTTGCAACCTATTTATGTTAATGGAGGTATCCACCTGTAAATGCAACCCAAACACAAACTCCATACCCTGAAGAGAACCAATGTTTATTCGCCATCTCCAACATAGGAAAATGTGTAGATAGACAATCTTGTAAAAGGGGCAATCTCTTATCTTCGACATAGTAATTTCGCAAAAACATGATGAAGAAAACCCTCAGCTGGAAGAATTTTAAGGGTTAGCAGCATGACAAACTAATATTATAAACCGAGCATACATAACCCCAAAGATAAATATTATAAACACTAAAAAAACATGATTGACCATCGTTGGTTTTCATATTGAGACAATCCTTATCACAATTCCACGGTGGACCATCGTTGATTGTGGTAGACATCATAATAAACCATGGTGCACTGGAGAATAATAAAAACAAGTGATTGATATTATAAACCCAAAGGAAAAATGAACCCAAGGGATTAATACTAAAACCTCAAGGTATTATCAACATAAGCGAATAATATAAAACCAAGGAACTAATATTATAATCCCAAGGTATATAAACCCTAAGTGGAGACAATTTTTTTCATAATGCGAGATTGGACCATGATTGACCATAGTTTACCATTGTTTGTTATGGTTGACCATGATTGATATCATAAAGCCAAGTTGATGTTAAACCCAAGGAATTAATACTAAGACCCCAAGGGATTATGAACCCAAGAAAATAATATTAAACACAAGGGACTGATATTATAACCCTAACATTGGTAAACCCAAATACAAATATTACAAACACTAAAATAAACACGGTTTATTTTCATCGTAAGACAATACTTGTCACAATGCGACATTCAACCATGGTTGATCATGGTTGTCTATGATTGACAATGGTTAACCATGATTGGTGTTGTAAACCTAAGAGAATAATAAATCTAAGGGGATTATATTATAAACCCAAACGAATAGTAAACCCAAGGGATTACAAACCCAAGGGAATCATATTAAAACCAAGTGACTAATATTATAAACCCAATGCATATAAACCATAAGATAAATATTATCAACACTAAAATAAACAGGATTGACCATGGTTGATTTTCATATTGTGACAATGCTTATCACATTTCGATGTTGGACCATGATTGACATCATAATAAACTATGGTTAGCTAGGGAATAATCAGCCCAAGCGATTAATATTATAAACCCAAATGAATAATAAACCCAAGAGATTAATACTAAAACCCCAAGGGATTATGAACCGAAGGGTATAATATTAAACCCAAGGGTCTAATATTATAAACCCAAGGCATAAAAAACCTATGATAAATATTAAAAATACTAAAATAAACATGGTTGAATTAATATTTTAAACTCAAGGGATTAACAAACCCTAAGAATTAATATTTTAAACTCAAAGGATTAATAAACCAAAGGGATTATTAATATTATAAACCTAAGGAACTAATAAACGCAACTATTTAATATTATAAACCCAAGGAATTAGTGAACCCAAGGGATAAATATTAAAAACATAATGGATCAAGAAGCACAAGGGATCGATATTAAAAGCAAAAGATATTAATAAAGCCTATGAATTAATATTCTAAAAATAAAGGATTGATAAACTTGGATGATTATTAATATTATAAACCCAAGCGTTAAATAAACCTTAGAGATTGCTAGTATTATAAACCTAAAGAATAAATTAACTAAAGAGATAAACATTGTAAGCCTAACAGATTAAACCCTTAATATTGGGGTTTAATAAACCGAATGTATTATTATTATAAATCCAAGGGACTATTAATATTATAAATACAAGGGATGAATAAACCCAATGCATTATTAATATTATAAACCCAAGGCATTAATATTATAACAACAAATGATAAATAAACCCAATCAATCAATAAACCCAAGGAATAAATAAACCCAACAAACTAACATTAACACTAAATAAACCAAAGGAATAAGTAAACCCAAAGCAATTAGTGAACCCAAGGGATAAATATTAAAAACCTAAGGGATCAAGAAGCACAAGTAATCGATATTACAAACACAAAGCTAGGAATTAATATTCTAAAAATAAGGAATTGACAAACTTGCATGATTATTAATATTATAAACCCAACCAATCAATAAATGTTAAAGATTTTTAGTATTATAAACTGAAGGAATAAATAAACTAAAGTTATAAAAATTATAAACCTAACAAATTAAGCCCTTAATATTAGGATTTAATAAACCGAAGGTATTATTGTTATAAATCTAAGGGGTTATTAATATTACCAATACAAGGGATGAATAAACCCAAGGCATTGATATTATAAAAAGAAATGATTAATAAACCCAAGCAATCAATAAACCAAAGGAATAAATAAACCCAAAGGAACAATAAACCCAAGGGATTAATTCTAAATCCCCAAGGGATTATGAACCTAAGAGAATAATATTAAACCCAATGAACTAATATTATAAACTCAAGGTATATAAACCCTAAGTGGAGACAATTTTTTCATAATGCGAGATTGGACCATGATTGACCATAGTTGACCATGGTTGGTATTGTAAATTCATGCTAATAATAAACCCAAAGGATTAATATTGTGAACCCAAGGGATTAATACTAAAACCCTAAGGGATTATGAACAAGGGAATAATATTGAATCCAAGGGACTCATATTATAACCCTAACATTGGTAAACCCAAATATAAATATTACAAACACTAAAATAAACATGGTTTATTTTCATGGTGAGACAATCCTTGTCACAATACGACATTCAACCATGGTTGGCTATGATGGAAAATGGTTGACCATGATTGATATTATAAACCGAAGAGAATAATAAACCCAAGATATTGATATTATAAACCCAAAGGAATAGTAAACCCAAGGTACAAAAACCCTAAGATAAATATTAAAAATACTAAAATAAACATTGCTGAATTAATATTTCAAAATCAAGGGATTAATAAACCCTAAGAATTAATATTTTAAACATAAGGGATTAATAAACCAAAGATCCTAGATGCGGGTGACAATTGAGGATAGTGAGGTGGCCGCCAACTGGGTTGGCATCTTGCGAGACCACATGGCCTCTTGCAGGGCGACATAGTGGTCAAAAAATGGCATTTACCATCGCCATAAATACACCTTAAGTGAGCGTTGCCACCATTCTGATAACCGCCATCAACCTCAGCTCAAGGCAAACATGAACTCTTAGGAAAATATCTCCTCTGCTCTTGCCTATCGACGCCTGCAACCTCGGCCCCTGTAATGCCTCTGTCCTCATGCAGTGGCAGTACCCAGCTCCTGCACAACTACTAGGAGATGCTGTAGTCTCTTTTGTTGTATTGATTTTGGCTCAGGCATCCACTTCACCCATAGCCTGAATTATCAATTTATTGTCCCTTCAACCCTGGTTGGTCATCCCTCTGCTAAATTGTCTACTAGATCCACTATGATGCTGCATCCCATTGTGCCCAATTTTGAGTGAAATTCGCATCCACCTGTAGATAGCATGGTGCGACACAAGATGCACAGCCGTAGGGGTGGGAACTGAGTGAGCCTGAGTCGCTCCTAGTGCTCTTCTGCTTTGGAGACCACTTCCTCTTTGGCTAAGCAAAACACAAGTTGTTACCCAAATACGCGCAGTGGAAGAGTTCACCTCCACTCGGTGGCCTCTGCCTCACCTCCCCGTAGCTTCCCCTCCACTTCTACCCCATCTCCCAGAGGCACTCCACCCGCTCCTCAGCTACATTCCCAGAATGGCCAATTCACCTTCCGCTCAGCCATGAACAAGCCCCTCATCACGACCACCATAACCATAAGCTTTCACGAGGAAAAGTAGAGCTCTGAGGCACAAGACACTGAGGCTGGTGGACGAATTACGACCACTGACTAGCAAGGAACAATGGGAGGTGGTCGAACCAGAGCAATGGGGATTTTGAACATTACTGGTGCCGGGCGCACCACAGCAGGGGGCAGCCACACCACATCCAAATTGGAACTGGCACAGATGAGCATTCAGGGCATAGAGGAGTGGAGCTAGGAGTAGTAGACCAGATGCGTAAGGAAGGAAGTGAACGAGGCTCTGCAAACTAACTGGGTAATGGACAAATATTGTTGTCTCATCGAGGAAGAACACCTGGAGTTGTAGGTTGGCGACACGGAGACTTCGCCACTGGGAAGTGGCAACATGGACAAGTACAGATGCTTCATTGTGGAGGAGCACCCTCCATCACCGCCATGTCCCTAGCCTGCCACCTCGATGCCGTGTGTTAGCCTCTTCGTCTGCCACCTTGCTACCACTCAACGTGCCACGCACCTGCCTCATAGACTGCCACTTAGCATGCCACGTGTCTCATGTTCATTGGGACTCTGTTTTTTAGCTTTCTATTTTCAATGGGATTTTGGGGAAAAATTTAAAATTTTAGGCTCATCAATTGGGTTTACTTTTTTTGGTCTCCTTAGATACAATGCTACAAAACTGGATGCTTTGTTGGTTTCCCCTGTGTGGGCAGCAAGCTAATTTTCTTAACTACTTTGGTTACAAACTAGTTTCCCTTCTGGGGAGTTCAAATCTAGATTTTTGTTGGTTGATGCCATTCCTTTGGCATGGTTAAGTACAGGCTTCAGCCTTAGTGTATGATACCCTTTTTTCATTAATATAATTAGTATAACTTAGAAAAAAAAAACCAAAGAGATTATTAATATTTTAAACCCAAGGAACTAATAATCCCAACCATTTAATATTATAAACCCAAAGAATTGGTGAACCGAAGCGATAAATATTAAAAACCTAATGGATCAAGAAGCACAATGTATCGATATTACAAACACAAGAGATTAATCAAGCCTAGTAATTAATATTATAAAAGCAAAGAATTGATAAACTCGCATGATTATTAATATTATAAACCCAAGCAATCAATAAACCTTAGAGATTGTTAGTATTATAAACCCAAAGAATAAATAAAATAAAGTGATAAGCATTATAAACCTAATGGATTAAACGCTTAATATTGGGTTTTAATAAACCAAAGTTATTATTATTAGAAATGCAAGGGATTATTAATATAATGAATTCAAGGGATGAATAAACCGAATGAATTATTAATATTATAAACCCAAGGCATTAATATTATAAAAATAAATGATAAATAAACCAAATCAATCAATAAACCCAAGGAATAAATAAAACCAACAAACAAACATTAACAATAAATAAGCCGAAGGAATAAATAAACCCAAAGCAATCAGTGAACCCAAGGGATAAATATTAAAAATATAAGAGATCAAGAAGCACAAGGGACCAATATTACAAACACAAGAGATTAATAAAAGCTAGAAATTAATATTCTAAAAACAAAGCAATGATAAACTCGCATGATTAGTAATATTATAAACCTAAGAAATTAGTAAACCTTAGAGATTTTTAGTAATATAAAACCAAAGAATAAATAAACTAAAGGAATAAACACTATAATCCTAATGGATTAAACACTTAATATTAGGTTTTAATAAACTGAAGGTATTATTATTATAAATCCAAGGGATGAATAAACTCAATGCATTATCAATATTATAAACCCAAGGCATTAATATTATAAAAACAAATCATTAATAGACCTGAGCAATCAATAAACCCAAGGAATAAATAAACCCAACAAACTAACATTAACACTAAATAAACCCAGGGAATAAATAAACCCAAAGGAACAATAAACCCAAGGGATTAATACTAAATCCCCAAGGGATTATGAACCTAATAGAATAATATTAAACCCAGAGGACTAATATTATAAACTCAAGGTATATAAACCCTAAGTGGAGATTTTTTTTGTCATAATGTGAGATTGGACCATGATTGACCACAGTTGACCATGGTTGGTTATGGTTGACCATGGTTAACCATGGTTGGTATTGTAAACACATTCTAAGAATGAACCCAAGGGAAACATAAACCCAAGGGATTAATACTAAAACCCCAAGGGATTATGAACCCAAGGGAATAATACCAAACCCAAGGGATTGATATTATAACCCAACATTGGTAAACCCAAATATAAATATTACAAACACTAAAATAAACATGGTTTATTTTCATGGTGAGACAATCCTTGTCACAATGCGACATTCAATCATGGTTGACTATGGTTGACATCATAATAAACCATGGTTAACTAGGGAATAATAAGCCCAAGTGATTGATATTATAAACCGAAAGGAACAATAAACCCAAGGGATTAATACTAAAACCCCAAGGGATTATGGAGCTAAGGGAATAATAATAAACCAAAGGGACTAATATTATAAACCCAAGGTATAAAAGAACTAATATAAATATTAAAAATACTAAAATAAACATGGTTGAATTAATATTTTAAACTCAAGGGATTAATAAACCCTAAGAATTAATATTTTAAACTCATAGGATTAATAAACCAAATGGGTTATTAATATTTTAAACCCAAGGAACTAATAAACCCAACCATCTAATACTATAAACCTAAGGGATAAATATTAAAAACCTAATGGATCAAGAAGCATAAGGGATCAATATTACAAACATAAGAGATTAATAAATCTTAGTAATTAATATTCTAAAAGCAAAGGATTGATAAATTGGCATGATTATTAATATTATAAATACAAGGGATGAACAAACCCAATGCATTATTAATATTATAAACCCAAGGCATTAATACTATAAAAATAAATTATTAATAAACCCAAGCAATCAATAAACCCAACAAACTACCATTAAAAAACCTAAATGATTAATAAACCCTAGAAATCAATATTTTAAAGTCAAGGGATTAATAAACCCAAGGGATAAACTCATAAATGAAATGAATTATTAGTATTATAAACTCAACTAACTAATAAACCCAAGCCTTTAATATTGTAAACCCAAGAGAAAAATATTATAAACCTATGGGATCGAAAAATGCAAGGGATTAATAGTATAAAGCCAACGTAAATAAAACCTAAGACAAATATTGTAAATGCTAAAATAATCATGGTTGAGGATGGTTGATTTTCATATTGAGACAATCTTTGCCACAATGCAACGTTGCAACATGGTTGACCGTGCATATTAGACCCAAGGGGTTAATATTATAAACCTAAGGTATATAAATCATGAAATAAATATAATAAACCCTAAAATAAACAAGGTTGACTAAAATGTATATGGTTGACTATGGTTGACTATGGTTGGTAATAGATGACTATGGTTGACCATGGTTCAGAGGAATATTAAGCCCAGGGTATGAATATTATCAACCCAATTTAATTAATTAAATCAATGACATTTATATTAAACCAAATGATTAATATTATGAACCCTGCGAATAATAGTATGCCCGAAAAATATGAGCCCTTAGATTAATAAACCCAAGGGATTGATATTATAAACCCACGAGAAGTAAACCCTAAAATTATGGTGGTTGACCGTGGATGATTTTCATATTGAGACAATATATGTCACAATGTGACATTGTAACATGGTTGACTATGGATATTATACCTAATGGATTATTATAAAGCCAAGGTATATAACCCTAAAATAAATATTATAAATCGTAAAATAAACATGGTTGACTAAAATAAATATGCTTGACTATGGTTGACTATTGTTGGGAGTAATATTAAACCCAAGGGATGAATATTGCCAACCCAACTTAATTAATTAAATCCATGAGATTTATATTAAACCCAAGGATTAATATTATGAACTATATGAATAATAGTACACCCTACTAATATGAACCCTTCAATTAATGAACTGAAGCGATTGATATTATAAACACACAAAAATAATAAACCCAAGGGAATAATATTACACACAAGCAATAAATGTTATAAACCCAAGGTATATAACCCATAAGATAAATATTGTAAACCCTATAATTATCATGGTTGACCATGATTGATTTTCATATGAAGACAATCTTTGTCACAATGTGACATTGCAGCATGGTTGACCATGATTTGTTTTCATATGCACACAATATCTTGTCACAATGCAATGTTGAACCATGGTTGATTTTCATATAGAGAAAGTCTTTGTCACAATGTGACATTGGACCATGGTTGACCATGGTTGACCATGATTATAAACCAAGGAGATTTATATTAGAAATGAGGATGAATATTATAAGCCCTATGAATAATATTAAGCCCTAGGAATAAGAAACCTTAGATTAATAAAGCTAAGGGATTGCTATTAGAAACTAAAGGGATTAATAAAGCAAATGGATTAATAGTAAAAACCCAAGGGATTACAAACCCAAGGGAATAATGTTAAACCCAGGGGATAAATATTATAAAACCAAGATATATAAACCCTAAGATAAATATTATAAACCCTAAAATAGACATGGATGACCATGGTTTACCATGCTCTATTTTTATATTGATACAATCTTTGGTGAGAATGTGATATGTTGGACTATGGTTGACCATGATTATAAACCCAAGGGATTTATATTAAACCCTAGGATTAATATTATAAAACGCATGAATAATATTATACCATAGGAATACAAATCCTTAGATTAATAAACACAAGGGATTTATATTATAAAAACAAGGGAATAATTCTAAAACCCCCAATGTTTTATAAACCCAAGGGATAATATTAAACCCAAGGAGTTGATATTATAAAATTATGGTATATAAATCCTAAAAAAAAATTATAAACCCTAAAATAAACATAGTTGAGGTTGCCTGTGGTTTACTATGAGTTGAGGACAGGTTTAAAATGTTGATTATAGTGACTATGTGATTAATAAGCTAAGGGGATTAAATCATCAGATTTATTAATTGTTTATGTTTATAATATTAATCAAATAGGAGATAGGTTTTGATAATATTTAATATTCAATATTAATAATACTAAATGTTAACGTTTCTA
>APFE030789900.1:256586-295560 GCA_000404065.3 Pinus taeda
GAAATTTGATTTTTTTTTTTAATTTAATAATCTAAAATTATAAATGGTTAAGATTATATATATGAGGTTTTCACATCTAATTTATTGAGAAAGCCATAAATATGGCTTTTTGTATATTTTTAGTTTTTTTAATTGGAATATCCATTTACTAATTATATGTTTATTGTTTGGAGTGCATTTATATTCTTGGTTGATTCAAATTACTTTGCATAATATTTGTATTTTTGACACTTATAAAAACTACTTGTTATTGGGTTTTCATTCACCCATTTTACATTGTACCTTGTATGCATTTACTTTGATTTTATTTTTGTTGTCGGGAGTGCATTTGTACACTTCTTTATCAAAATTACCTTGCATAATATGCGCATCTTTGCTGCCAAAAAAATCTACTATTATTTTGTTCTTATTATGCATTTTATATTGTAGTTGTATATATTTCAAAATCTACTATTAAAATTTCAAGGTCTTCATCTTAGCTTTAATGAATATTTATATAATTTTTTTTCTCTTTTACCATTAAATCTTTTTATACCTTAGATCTTTTTTAATATAAATTTTAATTTGTTAAATTTTACTTTTGAAATCATATAAATTAAATTTAATTATAGAAAAATTAAATTTGATATTAAACGATAAACTATACTTAAAACCTACAATTTTAAAAATCCATTATAAGTTCTAAAAAAATAATAAAAATATATAGGAAAATCAAAATTTAAAAATTATTAAACCAAACTAAAGAATATTAATCTTCCCATTAACCTTATACTTTTGGCTAAAAACATCATAGTTATAATAGGTTTAGGGCATATTTTCTAAACAAGTATTTCCTTGAGTACATTTATTGAAGACATTTCATTTTGTAAATTCTAGGAACAAAAATGACTTTAAAACAATATATTGCAATAAAATAAAATGTGTCTATATGTGTCTTTGAACCAAATATATGTGAATAGGAGTAGCCACATGGTTTTACTGCTTGGCTAATGTTAAAATTGCAATTTTCTTTATAATTCAATTTAAGAATATGGAAGTGAAGCAATGAGTTTTTGTAAAATAGAAGGATTAACACACACACATACACATATATATAATGAGGGATTCTAATTTTTTTTATATGGGTGAAAAACAACAGCAATTAGATTTTAATTGATTATTTTGTTAGATTAATTTATCTCACTAGAGAAGCAATAGCTATAATTGGTGTTCTCAACACAGAACCAGTTAGAAATGGTACTATGTAAAATTAAATGATTAAATGGCATATAATTTGTGAATATTCATTTAAAAATATTTATGTATCATTTGTAATACTAGCATAATAATTAAGATAACAAAAAAATAATAAATTAAAAATACTTAATTTTATTGATTAAATAGTGTATACAACTAAAATTATTCTTGCATTATTAAATCTAAACCAAAAATTTATAAACTTTTATTAAAAATAAAAATACAAAACTCTATATTAAAATAAACTAGGTCTATCAACTTGATTAAAATTGGTGTCTCTAATTCCAATCATAATGCAACACAATGGATTCATTCCTCGCGCTATTATTTTGTTATGTTGGCAATGCCACTCATCACTCGTGGACATTTCTTATAATAATTTGTAGTTGCCTAATCCATATTGTATTTGGTTTGTGTAGGTTTTAATTTGGCATGGCTGAGTTTGACCAGCAACATAACTTAATCTTTGAAATTTTATCAACCCTTTTTAAATAAAAAATTAAATGGTATATAATTAGTAGATATTCATTTTAAAAAATGTATATATCATTTTCATAATATAGATAACAATAAAATAGTAAATTTAAAATATTAATTTTATTGGTTAAATAAATATACAACAAAAATTATCTTGAATTTTAAGTCTAACCATTGCATACATGATATTTTATTAAATTAAAAATTAAAACTTTATACTAAAATAGAGAAGGCCTATCAACTTAATTAAAATTTGCATCTTTAATTCCAATTAGAATGCAATGCCATGGACTCATTCACGACGCTATTATTTTATTCTGTCGGCAAAGTTACTCATCATTGGGGGCATTTCCTATAATTCTGTGTAGTTGCAACCTTTCAGTAGTGAGACTCAATCTCTTGATCCTATGTGCCTGTGCCAGAACTGGATCTCTTGATCCTATGTGCATGTGGCATAACCTGGTTTATATACTATAATTACACCAAAAAGTTTTTAAAATATTATAATTACATAGTTTTTTTAATTACATAGTTTTTCATGTACAACCTAACTAGACCTAATATTCCAACACAAGAGTAATGTTAGACATGACAGAGTATATAAAACCTGGCTTGCTCCTCCATGGCCAATGTCGCACAACATTTGTTGGAAACATCCTAGAAAGAAGAGAGAGGCATGAATGCTATGCTTGAAGTTGACATGCCATATCAGAGTGCACTCTAAAACCCAATTGACTCCCATAAGATCCCATCCATTTCACACACTTATTCGATTTGAATGATTGAATTCAAGCACTCAATTTAGAGTATTTTGTTGAACTATTGGAGGAGAATACCAGCAGTCAGGAGTTACATGATTAAATGAGGGGATAACTGCAGGGGCTAGGTTGGGCATCGTAGAGTAATAAGTAGTTACATTTTTTTATTGTTTCATCTATTTTTTATTGTTTTCTTTAATATCATTTTTGTTAATTTTTATTGGTGGAGTTAAATGAGACCCACACTGAATTTTTCATCATCATTTTGTCAAAAAAGAATTTAAGTAGGGTTTAAATACTTGATTTAGATATAAAAAGAAATGATCATTTTTAATTTCATTCATTGATAGAGTGCTTATGACCAGAATATATTGACATCTTTTAACTTTTAACTTATACCATCAAATGAAAGGGATTAAATAACAAAAAGATTAAAATGGCCAACTCCAACAGTGAGACGCCTATCCGCGGAAATATCAACCTTATGAAGGTTAGGAACCAGTTGGGGTTCCTTGCGCCTTCTGCCGAGCGTAATAGAGGTTACGCTGCAGTACAATGAGATGAGAATCAAATGCAAGATTAATGAAGGGATATTTATCGCTAGTAACCTTGCACATTGGAATGTTGTCATAATTGCTTATGAGAAATCACTTAAAACATATCAAGCTGCACACAAATAAGGTGTGACCTACCCAATAGTTGTAAATATTTAAGTAATACGGTTAAACAAACTAAATAGTATTATAAGTTTATATGATTATTTATAAAATTTATAATACTATTTATTTTATTAAGCTATATGGAAAGTGAAATGTGGTAATGATGACTATTTCTCATATGTCAAGTAGTTAGGTTAAATGGTTACCTATCCTCAATCTTACCATATACAAGAATTTTAGCTAATAATCAGATAAGTATATTTTGAAGCTATACAAGTCATATACAAGAATTTTAGCCAATAAGCTGATAAGTATATTTTGAAGCTATACAAGTGATAATACTTGTAAATTGAAAAATTTATTAGGCTAATTTAAAAAGACCAATTTGCTTTCTTATAATACTTGTAAATTGAAAAATTTATTAGGCTAATTTAAAAAGAACAATTTGCTTTCTTATAATGAATGAATTATTTCTACTACTTTGTTTCAAGAAAAGATTTATAATCTCAGAGAACAAACTAAAGAATCATCAGATATCCCTGAAGCTAGGGTAGTGGCCGAATGTTTAACTGGTAATAAAAAAAAAACAACTTTGACGTTTGTCCCTTTACGGAAAAGAGATAGATTCTAAATACGCGAGTAATACGCAACGCCAAATAGAGCTTTTACCAATTACTGCTTAAATCTTAAACAGAGAACAAATATGTAAAAATTGAAAAACCATAGGAATAGTCTACGGATTTAACTAATAAAAAAAAGATAAGAGCCAAATTCAAGCACTCTATTCAAGAAGTAATCATAAGCTCAACACAGCATGAATTACAAACCTCCGAACACCAGTGAGTCTAAAACCATAAAATTAAACTTTAAGCTCTCGACATTGTTTATATACAGAAGACGAAAAATAACGATGCCACCTTAAGACATCTGATAAAAGAAAGCAATAGTCCATTCATAAATTTAAGGGTTTCACCACCGAAGGGCGACCTCTTAGAGCTTAAGAGTTCGTTCCCCAAGAGTTCATGGCAAAGCTCCAGATAAAAATAAAACCCAGAACCAAGTCGGTCGTAAACCCAATAACCCAAGCTTACAAACCAAAATATTTATGACAAGTCGAGCAGCAGTTTCCGAACTCTATATCCATTCCAGATGGGGAAGAGCGAAGGAACCCTCCGGTGATACCTAGGCAAGGAAAACATGCAGCATTAGAACTAGATAAAGGAGGTTGCAACCTGTTTATGTTCATGGAGGTATCCACCTGTAAATGCAACCCAAACACAAACTCCATACCTCGAAGAGAATCGACGTTTATTCGCCATCTCCGGCGTAGGAAACCGGGCAGATAGACAATCTTGTAAAAGGGGCAATCTCTTAACTTCGACATAGTAATTTCGCAAAAACGTAACGGAGAAAACCCTCAGCACGAAGAAGTTTAATGGGTAGCAGCATGACGAAGACCTAACTGTGCAAAGGAATCTGGTCTGGAGCGAGTTCACCTCGCCAGAAATGTGAAAATGCCAAAGAAGCCATGCCGCTGAGAAACAAAGATCGACAGATTTTCTTTTACACCATTCAATCTGAAGTTTGCAGGTTAACTGTGGCTGGTGAACGCTTTCGGACGCTAGGGTGGCCAGCTGGATTGCACTTAGAAGACTCCAGATTAATGTACACCAAGTCTAGGGCAGCCAACCGCCCAGTTAGATTAAGATAGCATTGAATGCCACCGTAGTCATCTGAACGATATTTCATATGTAAGGTTTCTCGGAACATTAAAGGGCTTAAACTGTACGTAATAATAATATTTCTAATTGCTATTTGTCATAATCGAGGAGGTCAACATGTGATTTCATTTAAAGAAATTAAAATTTAGAATGATGCATTTTGCAGCGTTAAAATATAAAAATTATATTGGCCACTTTATAATTTTCATTTAAAAATTGCCATTATTTTAATTATTCCCAAGGCATTTTATATGGGTATGTGACAGGTTACGGTTACCTCGGTCTCTATCACTGGTAAATTAACGGGCTCACTGATTTATATGATAGCTCCCTTAATGACTATTGACTGTCAGCCTGGGTCCCTTTGATTTGTACAATGTCATAATAATATAGCAAACTCCTCTCTTTTTTGAAATGGCCAATTTGACAATGGTCTTCTATGGTTGTTTCACACGACTTCAATCCTTCCTTGCGAATGCAAAGTTTAAACCTCCCAATCGGTGACCTTGATGGTGCTTTTCAATCTTCACCGTCATAATGTTTTCTATTCGGATGTCATAAGAATTTTGGGTAATCTTTATTTCAGTTGTATATTTTAGAATTATTTAAAAGGTAAAAGGGCAAGAGTAAAGTTAAACATTTAATTTCAGTTCTATTTATGAGAATTCAAAATTTATAATCAATTTATCTTAATAGTTAAAAGTTTACGAAAGTATACTATATTAATTTTATATGATTAAATTATTAAATTATTTTATATAAAAATTTTGAATAGTTTCTAATTTTAAATACAAATAAGTAAGTTTTCAAAATATTTTTGGAATCTTAAAATAAATTTTTTATATTAATAAAAATTCAACATAAAAACATATCATTTATTGAATATAATAAAATTTAATTTTTAAAATTCAACACTATAAAAACCTTAAAGTAAAAATCTAATGTCAAATTGATATGGTAAACTCACACAAGTCACACAATAACATATCATTCATTTAAGTATAATAAAATTGAATTTATAATATTCAACACTATAGAAAACTTAATGTAAAAACATAGTGCCAAATATTGACTTAATGTAAAAACTTAATGTCAAATATTGTAAAAAGATAATATTATGCAGTGAACAAGCCTAGCAGATAAGTTTGTTAAAGTCGTTTTTCAAAAAATCAAAAACTTATATAAATAGTTATTTTTTAAGGTTATAAAAATTGTAGAGAGGTTATTTTATACATTTATAATTTTTAGGGGGTTAATTTTAAGATTTATTAGTTTTAAATAGAATTATTTTTTATATTTTAATTTAGAAAACTTGGTTTATAAAATAAAAATATTTTAATTAAAATAATATATTAATTTAATAAATAAATTACTGTCTTAAAATTTTGATGGTAAAATATTTGAAAAATTTTAATAAAATAAAACATAAATGTAAATTAGTTAATAATACAATTCAAAATTATTTTGAAAAATAAAACTGAAATTAGTTACCTAAATTACATAACATCAATTATCACATCAACAAATCACCCATACCGAAATTCTTTTAATTTAAATAAACTTAGGCTATTTTATTATAAATATTTCACTGAATAAAATGAAATCATGAAATTATAATTGGAATAGTTTATAGACTTTTTAACTTAATGAGATACGATCAAAAACTTTTTCAAAGTGTAATAGGGTTCCACCTTTCGTTGTCAACAATAAAAACGGATATGTATTTAAGATATTGTTTGTGGTACACGACCCATCACAAGAGCAGTGTCTCCTTACACCACTAACGTGTTTGTGACAGTAATGCTTCAAATCCAGAGCGCCAATGGACCCATACGTATTAAAGCTGCCGGTGATAATCATGAAAAGGATCAGGTCATGGGAACCCTTTAACACCGCAGAAGACATGAAGGAGCAGAAGATGTAGGATGCCGCATCCGGATTAGAGGACTCAGCTGAATCTGGATTAAAAGGGGACCGACTTCACTGCAAAGTTGCAATGGTGAGAACCGTCGGATCTGGATGACAGGTAAACGGTCCAAGGCAATGCGCTTGCTTCTGTATTTTCTTTCCAGTTGCAACTTTTCCTCATCTCAGGTCTGGCATAAGACGCAGGGCAAAATATTTAGTCGAGGACAACCTGCCCACAACCTCAAATCAATATCAGCATAAGTAGCAGATACTTATAACGAGGTGCAGGCAAATCATCCTTGGCTAAATAAAATGATCCGCCTCTACATGCAAGTGCAGAGATGAATTCAAACCCTAACGCTGGTATACTTCAATGAAGCTGATAATAATATCTCTATGGTATATATCAACCATCTCATGCTAAGTAGATTCTTGAAATTCCATGCGATTCTGGAAGGGAAATCGATTCTGGAAAGAAAAGGAAGTTCGCAATAATAGTTTTCATCCACGAGAGGAATAAAGCTGTTAGATGCTATTATTCCCATAGCCTGTAATTCCATTCGCTGACCAGTCTAACACAGAAGTCTATCAGCTTTCTATTCAGTGAATTCCATTCGCTGATCAGTCCAACACAGAAGTCTATCAGCTTTCTATTCAGTGAACGGTCCATGGAGTTCTCTCGGGCACGGCAAGTCACAAATGGTCACGGAGAAGTGATATATTTAGCGTATTTTAGATGGATAACGTAAATGATAATGTCGGTCGGGATGTCATGTAAGGTGGGGAAGAACTTTGAGAAGTTCGATTCCTAGTCTCTGTCCAATTGCTATATGGCATGTCCCATTTCTATTCGCTTATCCATTTAGTTTTGTTTAAAATGTGAATTTTAGTTTGGGATAGTAAAATTTCCATATTTTATAGGATTATTTTACAATCTTTTTTCAAAATAATTTTGGGAATGGAGGGATTAGTAAATTTCTAAATCTCTGTTATTATTATTTTCGGTGACAAAATAGTTTCATGTTCATCAATTGTGGTTGGTTCAGTTGATTGATTCCCATGAGATGAGTATGAAAATTACTCTAAAGCAATTATTTTATCTTAAAAGAAATTAAAGTTTTATAAATATATTACCAAACATTTTACAATTATTAAATACTAATATACATTAAAATATACTTCTATTTTCAAAGTTTTCCGACTACTAACAAACAATATTAATCTAAAGAATCTAAATTTAAACCAATATCTTCACGCTTAAAAGCCCCTAATATACACCTTTAAAAATTCATATACTTATATATGTAAGGTTTTTTTTATGGATTCAAATATTTTTCCTATTTATAGTATTATAGGTCAATATTCTAGTTTGAAAAGTCATAAATAGAGAATGTAGGTGAATATTCAATAGAATACATGTAATTTACTATTACCATCATAGATCATCTTAAGTACGGATCTAACATGAGCCTAGAGGAATCAAATTTCCTCATCTTCAATGTGTTTCTGAATGCTATATAGAGTATATCTAAGACCAAATGAAAGTTTTAACCATAGAAACTTATTTTTAACTCTTTTTTTCTTTTTTTTGTAAGGGTAGAGGGATCAAATTTCCTCATCTTCAATGTGTTTCTGAATGCTATATAGAGTATATCTAAGACCAAATGAAAGTTTTAACCATAGAAACTTATTTTTAACTCTTTTTTTCTTTTTTTTGTAAGGGTAGAGGGATCAAATTTCCTCATCTTCAATGTGTTTCTGAATGCTATATAGAGTATATCTAAGACCAAATGAAAGTTTTAACCATAAAAACTTATTTTTAACTCTTTTTTTCTCCTTTTTTGGTAAAGGTGGAGCCTTCTATTAACCGCAAGAAATATTACATATATTACATGTCTTTATAAGTGTAAATACCAACAAGGGCTAACCCAATGAACATTAACCCGAAACAACCCGAAGTAAACCCAAAACCTTATACCTAAATCTTACATCTAAACTAACATTAACCCAAAACAACCCGAAGTAAACCCAAAAGCTTATACCTAAATCTTACATCTAAACTTTTGCCCATTAACCTGATGGCCATTCTATAAGACCCCGAGTGATCCAACGGTCATTAAAGAAATCGCTTTGGAGATATGTGTGACCTTTACCATCTTTACGAAGCCAACAGGGTAAACAAACTATCATTGTATAAAACTTTGGGTTCGTTCTTGGACGTAACCTCCTTCCATGTTGAAATTCAATATCCTTTTGATACAAAACCCGTAAGATCTGATGGGCACAAACACTATCGCCTCGGAAACATGCGCCCCTTTTACCCGATTCACAGATTCGATAAGGATTATAAGTCGTTACTTTATAAATGTTCAGGTCTGGTCTGAGACTTAACCTTTGATTACTTTTAGAATCCCATATCCATATGATTAGGTCCTTGTTGATCTCATGGTCCTCTGACATATCGGATCGGAAACTTGCATGGTATTTACCCTCTTTACAGACTCGATGAAGATTATGAACCGTTGATCTAAAAATCTTCGGGTCTGGTTCAATAGATAACCTTCGATCACTTTCCGACCCGATAGCAATTCAATGACGAAGGATATCAAGATTTGTGGTCAGCGACCTGCTAAGAAGCCTCTTGTTTACCAAGTGCCCCTCCCCTCAAGAAAGCTCTATTTTACGCATTTTTTAGGGATCAACAGTTAAGAAAGACTTTTGCTTCCTTTTACTCCTGCTTCCACTAGTCTTCTTTCTTGTTCATTCCTAGTAGTTTGGAACTTCTCCATGCCTTTGGCTACCTGTCTTTGACAATCCTCATGCAATTTTCCCGAGGGTGTTGAATCCCAAGAATACCTGTTGTAACCTTCTTTACATAACACTCCTTCATTAGCGAGACGATCAGCTAGGATATTGGCTTTTCTTCGCACAATAACGAAGCTAATTGTTTTTAGGGTTTGTAGGTGGGTATGAATGCGCTTAAAGACCTGCAAAAGCCGCCAATGTTTTGAAACTTTTCCTAATTCTTTTCCATTACATATCTTCTTGGCCACATTAATAATTATTTCAGAGTCCGCTTCAATGATGGCATTATGTAAATTTGACTCGATCAGTATTTCCAGGGACTGCTCTAAGGCCATGAGCTTTGTCATGTCATTAGTGGCAGTTCCCAAATGACTATGAAAGATATCCTTAATGCACCCATGTTCATCTTTGATGACCCCTCCAAAACCAGCCACCCCTGGGTTACCTTTAGAGGCTCCATCTATATTGAATTTCAAGAAACCATGGGGAGGAGGTTGCCAGAAGTCTTTACTAGCATTTAGCTGGCTCACACCCTTGTCTATGCTCTGGGGAACTAGCAAATAGATACCCAACCGCAACAATATACGAGCGTCCTAGGGGCAAGTACGGTCCTAAGGAGGTCTCCCTAAAAGGGTTCCAATAGTGTCTTTGAGGTATCTTAATATTTGTGCAATAATGTTCTGGGTTGAGCCAATTTTCTTCTTGAAAATCCTTCCATTGTGTTCTTTCCAGACATCTCAGATTAAGAAGCCTCAAACCATCGTCCAAGCTTTATTGATGATTTCATTGTCTGAAAAGTATTTTCTCCAATTCTTTCAAGTGTTGGTAATACTGAGTCTATCCGTGTCAGTCTGCCTAAAGATTGAGATTACCCAATCCCACAAGGTAGAGGTGAAAGGGCAGAGGTTGAGTAAGTGTTCCATCATCTCCTCTTATGAACCACATAGATGGCATTTGGATGGGCCAACAAAACCCCCTTTTAGAAGATTTTCCCAAGTTAGAATTTTCTTTTGTTGAACCTACCACATGAACGGCTTTATTTTCATCCAATACTAGTGCTGCCAAAGGTCCTTCCATACCTTATTAGGGTTTTGATAATCAAACCCTACGGCTATTCGTTTAGCTTCTTTGAGGTTAAAGTTACCTCTTGTGCTTCTTCCACATTTCAGTTGGTCAGACGATGATGATACCAGAATCTTCCTCTGTTCCAAGTCCTGAGCAAGAGAGCCTACTTGAGCTTTCAAAGGGCTCTCTTCATTGTAGCCCAGATCCTTCCATATTTTCCATTTACCATTGTTCCTTGCCTAATCCCAAAAGTTGCTTACCATGCATAAGCCTTTGTTGTTAGTGTCATTCTTGAGAGTGGTTAGTTCTTCCCTAAACAAGTTTGGTTCCTGCTACCAGCTGTCCTCCCAAAATATTGCCAGGTTCTCAGCTCGGATCTCCCAGAAGCTGTGCTACTAGACAATGGCTCTGTTTTCCCAAGTAATATTTCGAATGTGGGAGCCCGTGATAAGACCAGACATTTAGATATAATCCCTTTCTTGCCAATTATTTGCATATTTCTGTTCCAAAGCTTGGCCCAAGGAGTTGCTAGTTCCTTAAGCCACCTACACCAAAGTTTTGCACCCAAAACTCTGCTGAGGGTTTCAGGTCATGAAGCCTCAAACCACCATGGGCCTTAGGTTTGAAAATCTTGTCCCAAGCTACCAAAGCCCATTTCTTTTTCTCTTCCCATTTGCCCCAAAGAAAATCCCTTTGTATGCTCTTGATCTTTTGCATAACTTGTAAAGGAGCAGGAAGAGCTCACATCATAAAAACTGGTATGGCTTGTAGGATAGCCTTTGTAAGCACAAGGCACCCTACCAAATTCAAAGATCTGCATGTCCATTTCCTGTTCCTATCCTAAAGTTTATTAATTACTGTCTCCTACACACCTCTACTTAGAGGTTTGTCCGCAAGAGGGATTCCAAGGTACTTAGAAGGTAACTGATCCCTTTGAAATTGTAGAATTCTGGTGAGGTCTCTTTGAATAGAAATGTCAGTGTTAAAAAAGAAAACTTTCGATTTGTCAAGGCTTAACTCTATACCAACGGCCATAGCAAAGTCGTTCAAGATTTGTTTAAAAGCTTTAGCTTCCTTGACCATGGGAATGCCCTGCAGGATAGTATCATCCACGAATTGTTGGTGAGTTGAAGCAGCTCCATATATGGTAAGTTTGAGTCCTTGGATTCCTCCTTCATCACTTGCACTTTTATCGCTCTACCTAGCCCTTCCATCATGAGCACAAAGAGGAAGGGGGAGAGTGGATCTCCTTGTCCGAGACCCCTAGAAGTCATAAAGATTCTTGATGGCAACCCATTAAGCAAGATTGAAAAACTAGTTATGGATACCAAGGCCATAAGCCATCTAATTCAGTTGCGTTCGAAACCATAAGCTCTGAGCACTACCCTTATGTAAGACCAGCTTAGCTTGTCATCAGCTTTCACTAAGCCAAGCTATATGATCATGCCAGCTTACTTATTGCTCTTAAGAGAGTGTACCACCTCATGTGCTTGTATGATGTTATTGAGAATCTGTCTTCCTTCCACATAACTAGTTTTCTCCTTTGAGACAAAAGCTGGAAGAAGGGGCTTGAGTCTATTAGTGATCACTCTGGAAATAATCTTGTACACCACATTACATAAAGCTGTGGGCCTGAATTTGTCTGGTGTCATAGCTTTTTCCTTCTTTGGAACCAAAGCTGTGAAAGAGGCCTTGAGGGCCTTGAAAACCATTCTGGATCTTCTGGAGTCTTAACCTACATCAAGGATGTCTTGTTTGACTGTTTTCTAGCATGCTTTGAAGAAGTCCACATTGAATACATTCAGGCCAGGAGATTTCCCATTTTGCATCTCATTGATAACTTCACTGAACTCATCTTTAGACATTGGAATGTTAAGATTGTGATTGTCTTCCCTTGTTACAAGCTTGGGAATGTATTTTGTGAAATTGTTAATGAACCATGACCTGTCTAAGAGAGGCTCATTTGCAATGCTAAGGAAGTGTTGTACTAGGAAAGATTCCATTTCTTTGTGGGAAACAAGACCTTTCCCTTGAAAATCTCTGAGTTTTTAAATTATGTTATGTGACCTGTGATCCAAAGTTGATTTACGAAAAAACTTTGTGTTTCTTCCCCCTTCTCTAATTTACTGCACTCTCGATTTTTGCTTCCAGAATATCTCCTCTTGGATACATCTCTGTTCCCATTCTTTCTGAAGAGAATCAGCTTGAGTTTTCCTTTCCTCGGTAAAACCATCTGTGATTATGATCTGATTAATCCCCTAGAGTTTCTGTTCAACATCTCTTTTGGCTTTGAAAATATTACCAAGCTCTTTTTTGTTCCAATCTTTGAGTTTGGATTTGATGTGTTTAAGTCTTTGTTGTAGCATTAACATTTTAGACCCTTGAATTGGAAAATCTTCCATCCACCATTTGTCAATATTGTTAGTGAAGTCAGGGTGAGAGAGCCAAACATTTTCAAACCTAAAAGGTATGTTCCTCAGTGTACACATAAAAGTGGCTTCAAGCTAGATAGGCCAGTGGTCCAATCCTCCAAATGGAAGGATTAGAGCTGACATGTCAAGGCCTATGAGAAGGAGGTCCTTTGAGATTATGAATATATCTAATTTAGAGGCAACTTGAGATGCCCCTCCTCTCTTGTTGTTCCATGTGAAAGTGCCTTTCACTGTTTTAGCATCCACTAGTCTCATTTTATTTATGAAGTTCTGGAGGGTAATGGAGTCTCTACCTAGTGTTCTCGTGCCACCTTTTTTCTCCATAAGAGATTTGATCATGTTGAAATCCCCTGCCAGAATCCAGGGCATATCAGAATATTTCTCTCTCAGCTCCTCAAGGGAGGTGAGAAGCTTGAGTTTGTCTTCTAGTTTTTGAGGACCATAGACATTTGTAATCATGTAAGTCTCCCTATCGCCCAAAGGTTGAATCACCAATGATAGATAGCTCCTTGACACTTCCGCATCCATGATTCCAAGTTTCTGGGGATCCTGAAGCATAAGAATCCCTCCCGCCGAGTTATCTGCCTTAACCTCTAGATACTCATACTTGCTTAACCATTTGCTATCTATTTCTCTGATCTTCTCGATCGAACACTTAGATTCCTTAATAAAAACCATATCTAGTTTTTTCTTCTTTTATTCTACTGCTAAGATTTATTTGTTTCCTTTTACTTCCTAGGCCCCTAATGTTCCAGGTTGTAAGCTTCATTAAGAAAGGTTTGTAAAGGAGTATCTAGTGAGATCTCTCATCTTACCTAAGTTAAACATGAATTTTCCACATTTGGTCAGCAACTCATTCTATCTTTTCCTTCCTCTTTTCCTACCCAGATTCTTGGAAGAGTGCCTCGGTGTTTCTTCCATTGTTTTCTTCTCTTTATTCTCCTCGTTGTCATGGTTTCTTTTGACTTCAGAGCCCTTCAATTGGGATCTCCAAAGGAAGAGCTATTGAACCCTATCAAACTCTTCCCTTGGCAAGGAGTCAACCCCTTTGGCAATACCCTACTCCAAAAACTTTTCTAGATCTAAGTTCTCCCTCTCAAGAATCTCCTGCAGTTGATGGTCCTCTATTCCCACCTCACTTGAGATCATCTCATGGTCTTTACCGAGCTCCACAATCCTCGGTAGATCATCCTTTTACTGGTTTTTCTTTGGTATATCCACCATGCTAGCATCCCTATCCTTCTCATTGGTATTAATCTCTGATTCTTAGTTTTCCTCGTTGTTTCCAACTTCTTCTTCTAAGATTTTGAAACTATTGTGGCTTGGTTGCCCAGCCTCCTTCATTTTCTTTTGGTACCGCTTTCCTCGTTTACTTTTGCCCCCCACCTTAGTGAAACGCTCGAGATCTTTTCTTGTGGTGGTTTTTGTGTTCCTCTCCAGTTTGTTTGATGGGCAATCTTTGTATAGGTGCCCATGTTCATGGCACTTATGGAACCTAAATGGGACATGTTCATAGTCCATGGCCTGCACCCATTCTTCATCATATGCTTTTAAAATGTTCTCGTCTGGAAGTGCCCAAGATAAGTCCATCTCCACACAAATCCGGGCAAATGAAGTGTATTTACCTCTTAGAGTCGCATATGATATTTTTATAAAATGCCCTAGTTTATTGCTGATAGCCTTTAGAGACTATGGAAACCAAAAATCTAAAGGAATGTAGTATAGTCTTATCCATACTAGTACTGAAGTGAACATTTCTCGTTCTGGAACAAGATTCATCACCCATGGTCGCATGTAAAGGCCTGCAGCAGCATAAAAATAGGGTCCTCCCTCGAACACTTTGTCTTTATCTTCTAAACTCGTGAACATCACAGTAAAGAAGCCCTTGGATCCATGTTGGAGGTTTATTTCCCCCTTTGGTTTCATTGGTTCCTTATCCATGTGTGTGAGGCCTTCTCCGTCGGCCAAATCCCCATAAATTTGCAAATAACCTTGTGTTCCGCCATGTGTTCTCTGTGCACCTGTAATGCTGGGTCACTTAAAACAACCCAAAGAATAATGGTCAACTTGCGTTTACAAACCCCTGTCACACTCATAGGTGCAGCATTCTGACTACTACCTTCTTTCCTCTTCTCCGTGCTATCTTCCTCATGATTTTATTTTTCTCCATGAGGTTTGATATTTCCTTTGTTAATATCCTTAGTTATCACCTCTGGTGCTTTCTTAAAGTGATGCAGACCAGTTCCCTTGTTTCTGTTCGCAGCTATTTGACTGTAGGAGGGAGCATAACTCTCTCCTCCACAACCTACCATGGTTACCAGCGGCCAAACCCTAAATCAAACCCTAGTTCGGATTACAGAGTCACTAGTCATCCTTCACAATTCGAGATCCTATTTTTAATTTTTTTTTTTCATGATATATACATAATTTATTTTAAATGACATATAACATATATATAATTAACATTATAATATTTTACATGACATGTACATCCACATTTTATCAAATTATAATGAATTTTTTAACTATTATATATTGTTTTTAAGTATATATCAATATTAATTGGGGTTAAAATATTTTACGTAACCCACATTGGATATTTTTCTATATACAACATGAAATATTTTACTTTAACTAATTTTCTTCTATATATAAATATATATGAAGTTGATATCCACATAATTTAGTTAACATAGATCTTTAAATATTTTATTAAATCTTCTTATTGAAATATTTTTTGAAACTATGGTTTCATTATCTTACCTACAATTTTCTTTTTTACTTCTATTTTAATTATTTTTACATCACATCCATTTCCAACATTATAGTCACAATATTATTCTAATATAATTTTTTTGCCAGATATCATATCAGGAGTGACAAACTTACACATTCCATCATAGTAATTGTAGAATAACCATCTCACACTCAGAATTGATAATTTTTTTTACCAATATTATCTTTTTAAAATATATTTATTTTTAAAAATTAGCTTATTTTTAACTAAATAAACTATTACATTTTATATTTAAAAAAAAAAGAAAGAACAACAACAAAAAAAACAAACCAAAAACACAAATCATTAACAAAATTTAATTCCTAAAAGTTCCCACTTGCATTGAACACAAACTAACTATAAACACAAACTTACTAATATTTATATTTAGAACCTTTTTATCTAAGAACTACAAACTACAGTTTTGATAGCCATAAGCTAAAGTGAATTGCCTGTCAGTAGAAAGGACTATCAGCTAGCTGTAAAAGTGGAGGCACGGCACCACACAGCACATCGCTTCTCGAATCATGTTCGCCCAACTCCCTCATTGTGCTCCTTCCTTTCTATAGAACTTTCAATTTATCTATTGACATCTTTGAACGAAAGTTGTTCTTTCTGGCGATTTCCACTCCTTTAAAGCAAGTTCTGTGATCCCTGCCCTGTACCATAACTTGATTGCTGAAAAGGATCGCTGATGGTTTTGCCCTATCAAATAAAAATTATGATATTGTTCCTTTACGCATAGTAATCCCGTTTTGGTTTTATTTTTAATTTTTTGAAATTTTAATTTTGATTTTTCCGTCTGTATAGTGTAATGTAATTAGTGGTAAAATTTTAGATAAAATTTTGATTCTTTATCTATAAACTTATTCTTATATATTAAATTATAAATAGTGATTATTATTATTTTTAAATCTTAATTTTTATTTAATATATTTAAAACGAATTGTACTTCTTGTTTTGAAATATGTTGGTTTGAAATTTTTCTCTTTATGTAATTTTAATGGAAAAGATTTGCTTAATTCATTATAGATCACAGAACCTTGAATACAGAATTTTTTTTATATATAATAAAAGATGTTTACATATAAATATGATGTATAAACATTGACACATTTTTTTTCATTGAAAGTATTTTATTTATGAATTGTAATGTTAATATAATTTATTAAAATTTCTATAATATTTATAATTGAATATGGTTGAGCTTTAACTATGATTAATTATCATTGAATATGGTAAACCATATTTGGCACTGTTTACCATGGCTAGCTTTGCTTGTTTAACTATATTTTATGTGTGTTAACCATGCTCTACTATAGTTAATCATGATTTTTTTTTTTTTTTTAGTTAATCATAGTTGATTATGTTTGATTATGGTTGATTATATTTGATATTCTCTTGATCATGGGTTTACTATAGTTAATCATGGTTGATAATGTTTAATTATGGTTTAACATGCTTCATGTTGTTTGATTATTATTGATATTCCTTTAATCATGGTTGACCATGTTTAAATGTCATTAACCATTGCTGCCCACATATGAAGCTGGTTGAAAATGTTTGTATATGCCCATCACATAATTTCAATGAACTGGTTGACCATGGTTGACAATGGTTGAGAATTCTAGACCATGTTTGACTATGGTCCAACAAGTTAGACATATTTAAAGAAGGTTGAATTTTGTTGACCTTAGTTTACTATGGTTAATTGTTGTAGAATATTCTTATGGTAATTTAACCATGGTTAAATTTGGTTGACCATGTTTGATTATGGTACACTATAGTTGAATATATTTGACTATAGTTGATTATGGTTGTCAGGTTCTAACTAGAAATTTTGAGAGGAAGAGCTAAGAAATTCTTTAGATATATTGGAAGGAGACAAAAACGTGAATGATATGAGAATATGAGCTGCAATAAAATACATTTATTAATATGGAAGCACTAATTAATTTCCTCCTTGAGGGGGAAACTTATAATTAAGAAAAGTTGCTTTTATTACAAACGGTACTATGAGACATCATTTACAATACTTCTACCTATATATATTTTACATTTATCACCGAAAAACATTCTAGAGAGAAATTTTTAGGAGAAACCTTCTAGTAATCTTATAATAATTGTGTTCACACTATTCTATAGGACTTATTTAGTACTGATGGAATTCATTACATAATAAACATACTATTTTATCTACTTCATAGGTTAAGGAGGTTAACACTCTAACATGCCATCTCCGTTAAAGAATAATGTTGTCCTCAAGGTTATAAATGTGGAAATTTCTACTTATTTGTATCTAGCTCCCAAGCAACACTGTCTAGATGTGTATCCTTCAACTCTATTAAAAATTCATTATTTTCACAGTAGCAAATATGATGGTCACATTGGGCAAGGATGGCTTGTGGCTACAACCAAATGGAACCCTCTTCATCCAATTCAGGTAGACTAGTTTGAACATGGAACTTAGATCTAATCAATTTATTTTAGAAGCAAACATGAAAGATGGAATGTATCTTGGAATAGCTTGGAAATGCTAATTTGTAACCCATTGGTCCAATTTGTTTGAGGATTTTATAAAAAAGTTAGTGTAAGCTTCTATCAATGGTATGTCTTGAAATCTACTTATATTGTTGAAGATGAAGAAACACTTGATCCCCTTTAGAAAAATGATATTTAGAGTGATGTTGATTAACTTGTTACTTCATTAGATTTAAGCCGTTATCAAATTCTCTATGAGAGTACGTGGAATTTCAACTTGAACTACAAGGGTTCTTCATTGAACTCCCCATACCTTGGAAACATGGTAGATACGATAATATTTATGGGGTATTTTGACCATAAATGACATCAAAGGGAATCATGAAAGTCACACCATGATAAGATGTATCATATGACCTTCAAAGTAGAGGTGATCACTCATTCCATTAAGACTATCATTGAGATTAAAACACCCCATATAATGCTTCCAAACACTTATTGACCGATTCTATTTAACCATCAATGTGGGGATGACAAGTAGTTGTAAGATGTAATTTTGTGCATTAAAGCCTGAGCAACATTTAAAAATGATTAATGGTGAAATTTGGACCATGGTTTGAGACAATATGTCATGCCATAGCTTATCATTTAAAGATTTCCATGAAAACTTGAGCCATGGTGGAAGCTTTAAAGGGGTGTTAGATGACATATAAATAAACATATTTGGAAGTTATATCAAGCAGATCGGTGATGATATATGTATTTCCATATTTGTGTGGATATACCTTTCTATGCAATAGATGCAATATGGATAAGTTGTAGTGCCTCTAGGGATTTCATTATTTATCCCTTTTTGTGTTCGAAAGGATCACATCACCCACAAAAATGCATTTATCCTTCTGCATGCTATCACAATAAATTAATGTTTAATATCTCCATATGTTTTGTTAAATCCACGATGTCATATTATTGGTGAGATGTGGATTTTATAAATCAAAGTGGATTGAAAATTGGCATGTTTGATCAAATACAAGTGGCATTTATAATGAACTCTTCATTTTTCTAAGTGTATCAAGGAGATACAATAAAATCATGTTGTAGCTGTTGGAGTAGGATATAAATATTTGAATATTGGAACTATTCATGGAAAATTGTATTCAACCAGTCTAGTTCAATGAAGGATAGAAAAAAGAGAGATAATTCATCTTCATATTTCCTACAAAGAGCATCAACTACCACATTCTCTTTACAATTTTTATAATGGTCTCGTAGTCATGGCTAAGAATTTAAAAAATCTATTTCTATTTCTTTGGGGATGAAATTCCCTCCTCCAAAATCTATTTGAGGTGAAGATGATCAATTTTAATTTAGAAACATTTCCCAAGAATGTAAGGATCCTAGATGTTCACTAGATGCAAAATGGCCAACATCTTTTTTTCATATTTTTATTTTCCCAAGTGCCACTTACAAAGTCGTTTATTAGTAAGATGAGAATGGTTTGGAGTCTTCCATCAGAACTATACCATTGCCATTCACTAATGCATCACACTCCAAAAGGAAATTCTTGGTGAAGTGTATATCTATTAATGGAGTGGTACACACCGACTATTCCAAATTTTATAAGGCTTGATTCATGACCACATTTGAACTAAGGAATTTTTTCTCAGTTAAGGTAATGAATGCTGTAGAAAATTTTCCAGTATTTGATTAAACCAAGAAATCCTATTATATTTTAAGAGTATTAGGAAGAGTCCAATCCTTCACAGATTTAGGTTTCTTGGGATGCACTTGAACACCATTCTTGCTAATAATATGGTCCAAGTACTCCACTTTATGGGATTCAAAGGAATTTTTTGACATTTTGAGAAAGTGGTAATGAAGAGAAAATATTTGTAAGCCCCGATGTGAATGAGTAATATTGGCTTCCTAATTTTACTATAAATGGTGATTCAATAAAAAAGGACAAGAATAAAATGAAATAAAAGGGGTTAAAAGGTGTAGTTCATGAGGCTTTGTATGGTTTATGGTTCATTACATAGATCAAAGCACATCAATAGGAACCCATAATGGAATTTTTTTAGTATTAAAGGAAGCCTTTAGAATATAATCCTCCTTCAAATGAATTTGGTGATAGCTAGAACGAAGATTAATTTTGATAAAAGAAATAAGTTCATCCAAAAATTCATTAATATTTTTAATATGAAGTTTATCCTTGATGGTGATTTTGTTGAGAATATGAAAATTGAGGCACTTTTTTCAATTACATTTCATTCTGAATATCATGAGTATGGGAGATGAATAAGGGATGATACTAAGGTAGATGACACATGTGGATAACAATAGTTGAATATTTTTTCCATTCTCATTTTTCTGAGAAAATGGGTGGTCATAAGGGAAAATATTTGGTAGGAAATTACCAAGTATGAGTTGAATGTAATAATCATGGGAATGTGCAAAGCCTTGGTGGGTTTCCAAAATTGCATAGTGTTTGGATTAAATATGCTACATTTTGGGATGAATATTCTGTGAAGGATTCTCAAAGGATTGGATGGTATTGATCTTGGAAATAATTCTATAACCTCCCTTTTTGAGAAGTTTTTCCATATGACGTGAATTAAAAATCTTTATCAAACCTATGGTGATGCCTTGAAAAGTGTAGTGATGCATAGATTTTTAGAAGCTCATGTATAAGTCCTTGAAATCTATGGAGATGGATCCTAGATTTCCTAACCATTTAGGAGCTAAGGCAATGTCACAATCATCCATTTTCATAGAAAAAGGTATAAGAATAATAAACTTATGAAGTCTCACTAGAGAAGGAATGAAAATATGTTAAAGGAAAGGGAAGGAAAGCCAACCATCTGGTTAAAGGTTGGGCTGGGATGGCTAGGTTTTTTCCGTGGTCATAATGAACCAACATTTCATGGAACTTCCATTAGCAATCATTATCCAAAAGTTGTTGACTTCATGGATATAGTAATGTGTCTTGTGAGAAACTCTACGGTGAATAAACTTATGAGTGTTACCATTATTGACAAGATATGGCCTTATGATGCCTTGTATAATTATTTTAGTTTACGAGTTTGGGGATCTAGAATATTGGTTTGAGCATGTAAATATATTATGGGTACCACATTAGGCTATAAGAGTTAGGACTATTATCATCTAACTAAGACAATTATTTTAAAATGAAAACATTACCATCATCTTCAAAAATGTCCTTAGAAATGGTGATAAATGTTGCTACTCACATTTATGCCTCAAAAAATGACCATATTTCCTACTTCCATAGTTGTATGAGTGGTTCCAAGCCATGCCTTAGGGAGAACCATTCAAACATGAGCATAGATGTATTGGGACCACTAATAAATAACTATGGAAGAAGTTGTTTATCATTCCTTTGGTGCAGAAATTCAATTGAGTAAAAGCAATGATGTAGTCTTCAACTATACTTGACTATTTAATCTTGGTCAAATGACCCAGATGATGAGTTATTGTGTCAAAATAATTAAAAATATTGGAAATAATGTGAGTCTATGAAAAATAACCATGAAGGGAATTCTTACACCATTTCCACTATTGCAAGTGCTTTGGATAAAAATACAGGCCTTTGACACACAATTCCTTTAAGTCAATTATGATGCCATGGAATAAGTAATAATCTTCCACTTTAGTTCACTAACCACTTTGTTCCTAGGCATAAGATTTGTTTCAATCCACTTTACAAAGGTGTGGATATCAAATAAAGGAGTGGGAATAAAGCTCCATGGAATGGGATGATTCATCTCCATCTTAGTGTAAATGTTGTTTTGGAAAGTGAGGGACCTTGAATTTAAAAATAATGTCTAATAAGGAAGACATATGGGTAAGGAGGTTTTCAAGTGTGGCTAGCATGGAATAAACATAATAATATGATAATTAATTGCCGTACAATTTTGATTAATGTGAAATTGACTTTTTTGAATTTGGTTTACACATTTGTGTAGGAATCTTCTATGGAAGAAATTTTGTCATTGTTTATGGTTTCCATCTGTAGAGGCTACACAAGTAAGAGAGTGATGGGAGAGTGAGGTTAGAGATAGGTGAGTAGTATAAGGAGGTGAATGGGTCCATACAAAAAGGATTACTGGATATTTTTGTGAATGTTATTAGTTCTACATTATATATTAGGGAATAGAGGTTAGTGAGAGAGTGGGTGGTGATGAGCCCCAATATTACAATAAGAATATTGTAACTCCTAAGTCTACCAACTTAAATTATCAACCCGGGGTTCATACGAACTTAAGAGGTGCCAACACTGTATGTCCAACATGGAATGTGTCCTTATTTCGTTGATATAATGAAGTGAATGTCATAAAATCTAACCTAAACAGGTTGTAGAAATAAACCGTGTTACTCTAATTGCAAAAAAATCAAATCAAACATGCAAAATGGAAATCATTAATCTAATTGAAAATTTCTTGGAAAGAATAAATTTATTCTACAATACATAACTAGGAAATTTAGAAACTAAGTCCACTTCACTTGCATTGAAGAGTTTCAAATGTGAAAATGTCTTCCTAACTCTATTTGTTGTTTTATGCTTGTAGTGGAGGAAGGAGGGGTATAGAGTGGTCCTTAGGTCTCTGTAATAATGGATTTATATCCTAGGGATCATTATTCATCTATATTAATTCAAAGTTTTAGTGTGGATAAGAAATGGTGAAGGAAAGTAATGCTACAGGTTTTCTACAAGTAATTGCTACAGGAGGTCTCTAATTCTACAAGAGAAATAATCTTGCTAAATTCCCAAGTAAATAAAAGTAAAATGGGATGGAATTTTTTTTGATTAAGTAGGATGTCTTAGCTCACCATTTTAGGTGGAATCACTCCAAAATACCCATGATAACATGTGCTAAGAAATAGCAAAACATTACTACTGTAAAAACTTGAAATTCAAGAACTAGTGAGCTAGTTAGCCTATCAAATGCCTAACCCAATCAAGTGAAAATGAATTGGGGTAAAAAATTTTATGAACTTATATAAGCAGAATAACTCAAATGAAGCTCATTAACTTCTTCTAAAAAATAACAGAAGATTACTACTATCTTGCTACAAGGGACTTCCAAAAAATCTAGTTTTGTGAACTAGTAAACCAATCCAACTATCTCAATGATGAAGATGACTTTTAAAAGTTGTTATAAGGATGCATAATGTTTTTTAATCTATAAATAAACTTAAAAATAAATTAATTTAATCATTTATCCCAATCCTACGGTAAAAGAAGCATCAACATTAAATGTAGAAATAGGAAAAACAAGAATAAGACATGGAGATGAATAAGAAGTGAAAAGAATAAAACAAAATTATACAAATGGGCTCTGAGGCTCTTAGGATGGCCAAGTCCAAGTACACTCAAATTCCTTTAAAGGATACCAAGATTTACAAGCTAAAAATAGCACCAAACTTCATTATTTGAATCAATCCAAGTACAATCATGCTAGAAATGAAAGTGGAGGTTCAAAAATACAAGTTTTCTACACAAGAAGTCTAAGAAATACATGCCTCTAGAGGAAAATTTGAATTAACACTTATAAAAATTGATGGGAAATCATTCTCCTTGAAAGTAGAAATCTTTCCCCTCCAAAATTCCTTAAACAGTGGATTTGGATCCCAACACTAGGAATTTTCACTAAGTGACAAGGAACACATTCCTAGATTTTCTCAACCACCAGAGCTCCAGAATTTGTCAATAATTTTATTGATATTTTATTCATTTATCATCCAATATTGATCCTCGTAAATAAGAGAGAAAGTCCCTAGTTTATCTCCTCAAAATCTTCATAATCTTCCCAATATTCTAATAATATTCTAGATAAATAAATAATATTAGGCACAAATATGAAATTATCTCTAAACCTTCCTAATGAACATATCAAAGTTAAATTATGTTATCTAATGCCAAAATAGAGGTTTAATGTGCTAAAGGATGGTCATATGGGCCTTAATTTATGTCTAATGTAGAGACCCATAATACTCCCTACTGAAAGTGTTGTTCATGCTCTAAGCAACTTAGTGACCTAATTGTGCCTGATTCATGCCCTTGGTGGCCTCCCTGATTTCTCATCTAGTTGTCCAATGCTTTCCTGTAGCAACTTTTTTCTTTCCTATAGCAAATGACTTCCTTTCTGCAGTATATTTATGCCTTCGTGAAGTAGGGCATATTCTTCTTTTAGTTGTTTGGTCATGGCTCCCCTAGTACTTGGCTTCTTTTGAGAGGCTTGGGGCTACTTTATTTTGGATTGGAGGGAGGGTATCTCCTTAGTTTGCTTCTTATTCTCATTTTATCTTTGTTATAAAAAAATTCTAGGCAATTTTTATTTTGTTTTAACCTTTTGTTTTCCACCCTTTTCTTCTTCTACAGAGCCATCCTTGATTGTGTCTTCAAGTCTAGAAAATATTCTCTATCCATGTCAACAAAATTTCTCCACGTGTTCGCAAGGTTTGTGCAAGGGAACCCTATTTCCAATTATCAACTTAGGATTTCAACTTATGGCAAGAGGAGGAGTGCTTATTGTTGATGAGTTAGGTGAAAAATGGTATGCCAATCTAAAAAAAAAAAAAAATCTCCCAGAAAAATGCTCAGCCTCACAATAAAAATCCACACTTAATTGTTTTCATTCTCAAGGTTTTGCTATAGTGTGTTTAGTGGAGGAATTTTACAAAAAATCATAGAATTGTTTTTTATAAGAGGTGAGAGATCAAGTACATACCACTTCCTTGTATACGCCTTCACAATTCTAGGGTTTTGTGGCCAATAATGCTTAATATAGGGGCCATTATTTCCCCTTGGGACAATCCTGTAGTAGGCAGACTTTATCCTATAGCAAATATGTTTCTCCCATAACAACTTTGTTTTCTCCTATAACAGGACATTTTTTGTCTTAGATTTCTTAGTTGTGGCTACTCTAGTGGTTGGACTTCTCATGGGTGTCAAAATTCTATTCCCCTTTGGTTGAAACCTCCCCCCATTTCTCCTACTACTTCTTCTCAGGGTTTTAATATTTTCCTTAAAGCAGTCTTGGTTGTAGAGATATTGTCAAAAATTTCTTTTTATCTGAGAGGGAGAAGGATGCTAATAATTTCCACCAGAACAAACTTTCCTCTATCCCTATATTTCCTTCACATATAACAATTTCCAAAGGGAACTAATGCACAATTTTTTTCCACAGGGTAGTTAATACAAGAAAAATTCTCCATGCAGATATATGGAAATTAAAGAGGGAGAAAACCACTTACTCTCAAGATAACTCTATCATGTGAATGAGGATTTGGGGACAACTTTTGGTAGTTTTGGATCCCATTCTCCCTTAATTTCTCTCCTATAGCTTCCTTTCGAGCCTCCTGTAGCAGTGAATATCCTCTTGTAGTAGTTTAGATCCTCCTATAGGCCCTCCTGTAGCACTTGCAAACATTGTTCGGAGCAGCTCAGTGGTGTCGTAGGTAGTCTCTAATATCATATAGCTCATCTTTTTTTATACTGATGGGTTTCTCCAACTATTTTTTGGGAATGAGTAAGTGTGCAAGCGAATTTCAGCCTCATACATTTTTTCCCTTTTCTTCTAGTGGCTCAAAGTGCTTTGCTGACTTGGCCTTTGTATGAATTTATTCTTTTAACCACTATCTCCAGTCCTCCTAATTGTCACCATTCTTAATTTAGCTTTTCCATGTTGGATGAGGGAGGGATTTAGCTACACTTAACTGGTTGAGTGTGGAAGAGACTACTGACCCATCCTTAGCTTATAAAACCTCATCATTGATGCATTGACAACAAATTTCTAGCTATAATAGGCTCATGAAAAGAGGTGAAAAATATTGCATACGTGTACCTTCCTAATGGTTGTTGGAGATACGTGCATGCTACTGTTGGGCTTCATCTCATGATGGGTAGAAGGTGTTGATTGCCTTTGTCTATTTATGTACAAGTATTCATAGCATGCTAATTCTTTGTCTGATAAAGTTTTTATGTGTTCAAGCTTCTTCCCAATGTTCAATCTATTGTTGTTGGAAAAGATGAATTATTTGTTGGTGTGCTCCTTCTCACTTCAAAAATGGATTCATGATGCTTAAGGTGGATGAATATTTTACTCTATGAGTGGAAAAAAATATTTTGAGATTTTGATTTGACTATACACGCCACTATAGGAGGAATTTCACTCCTATCGCAATCACTTAATTCTTCTTTGAGGCCTTATATTTCATGTGAAAATGAGGGAAAGTTATAAAAGGTAGAAGGATAGGACTAAAATCATGAGGAGGTAGTGTAAGTGGTGGAAAAATTGAAAGAAAATCTTATTTTGTGTTTTTATGTATGGCAGAGTGGAATTGAAGATGAATTTTGGCTAGATGGAGTGGATGGTGATGAAAGTGGTGTTGGGGGACCTATGTCAACCTTAACTAAATAATACATTGTTTTTTGACCCCTTCCTCTAATCAGATCTACATCTTGAAGAATTTTGGGTTCCTCTTGTAACATTTTAGGCTCCTCCTATCACATTTCAGGACCGTCTTCTGTATCAAAATTGTTTTATCCATATTTGTGAAATGGTAGACTCAATTTACCTAAAATTTGTTGAGCATGTTTACACCATCCTTATGCACCTCCCCATAAAAAGTCATGTCTAATGGATGCACAACTATTGAAAAAAAATTAAAAAACGTTGTAGGTGATGGAGGTCAATTTCTCGAAAAGTATGCACTGAAATTTGTTGAACTTTATTGAGCATGTTACCATCATCCATATGCATATCCACATGAAACATCTTAGATAATGGATGTATGGTTTTCAAGGTATGGTAAAAAAAAAAATATGCTCTACGTATTTTGACCTTGTTAATCTAGTTGTCATTGATGTCAATATATTGAAGAAGGCAGGGACATGTTGGAAATCAATGAAGAAACCAAACGATGAAGAAACCCAACACTCAAAGACACTATTAAATGATCAGTCACATGAAATAATGTTTTTTTTCCTATCTTAGAAAAGTAATTTCATCATGAGACCTAGACCATTTGAAAGGGCATAATTTTACCTTTCTAATGAGCTATTATGTGTCCCAAAATTCCAAGTAACAAGAGAGAAATTGATTTTTAAAGATTAAATTAATTCTCTGCCTATTGAGCCAACATGTATTCAGATAAGTCATGTCAACTTGACCTAGAAGGCGTGACTATTCATTATGAAGATGCAAAACATGTATAAATAATAGGATAGATCTCTGTTTCAAGGACAAGAATTTGGTGAAGAAATACTGAGAACATGAAGCGAAGTTCACATCTCATGAACTGAAGTGGGAAAGAATATTGTAAGGCATATTATTTTTGGGTTAATCGAATTATAATCAACTCAAAAATATCAAACTTAAAGCAGTGAAACAATGGAGGACATGAAGACAAACCTTTGGATGCATTTTACCTCAAACCTGCAGTATTCTTTCCTTAGATCTATAGTATTCTACTCTCAGAACTATTGGATACACCCTTCCAAGCCTTGGATATGTGTTATATAACTTGGACAATCCTTGACAATCACTATGGAAGCCCAGACAATCCTTGATAGCCATTGTGGAAACTAAGACTAGTAACAAACATGTGAAGGGCTCACTTCAGAGACTCAAACTTATTACCAGAATTTTGATAGGGCTCAATTTCACCTGTAATGGACAGACCCTGAATTGGCATAGACCTATGTTGAAGAAGTTGTACTTGTGATAAAATTCTTGGAACTATAGTCCTGTGGGAGATCAAACTTTGAAGCAGTGACTTGGAGGCTTGATTGAAGGCTTGGAATATTGGAATAGTCAGACTAGTAACTGCCACCTATGGAGCCACATACATACATTTCTCAAGGATTGGTAATACACAGAATTTGTGTAAGGCTCAGTGGTAATACATTTGTGGAAGGATTGAAGGCTCAGTCTCTATTTTTCTGGACTGTGGCTCTAGAGCATTGATTGACATATCTCTCAAATCAGGACATGATGGTGGAAATTCCATCAAGCTAAAAGGTGAAGACATTGAAGCATTTCAAGTAAGTTATATTCACATTCTGTATAAAAAAAAACAGGATTGGTTTCCTTGGAGTTGGTATCCCTAAACACAAGGTAGGTTCCATGGATGAGATAGGGACAAAGCCCTAGAGGTCAAAGCCCTAGAGGTTGGAGCCCTAGAGGTCGGAGCCTCATCAAAAACCAAGTTGGTGCTTGTGAATAATTATCATACAATGTATTTATTCCCTTATACTCAAAAAAAATATTCTTATACATTTCTCTGATTAAATTGTGAAGAATATAATCGGTAATAATAACAATTGAAATAAAATATTCATTCTCCCCCCTCTCATTATTTCAAACAATTGGTATCAGAGAAGGTTTCTTCATAATCAACCTAATAGTTGGAATAAGGATTCTTAGTCACAATGAAAAATCAAGAAGTGTCATGAAGGTTTCCTTTGTTCGATGGCACAAATTTTGGTTTTTGGAAAAAAAGAATGTCCTACTACTTAATTCCCCTTGGACCTAGAGTTTAGAGTTTGGTTTTGAATGGGTACACTGCTCCTTCCACTCTTCTAACTAATCAATATGAAAGGAAAGCTTACATTACAAATGCAAAAGCCTTAAATTCCATCACTAGTGGAATCACTGATTCTGAATTTACAAAAGTCATTAATTGTGACTCGGCCAAAGAAGTATGGGATAAGCTGGTTAGCTTATATGATGGGGACTCCAAAGTTAAGAAGGAAAAGTTTCAAACTCCTAGAAGGCAATTTGAAAGTTTGAAAATGGACGGTGGAGAATATATTGCGTCATACGTTCTCCGAGTAGATGAGGTGGTCAAATCTCTTAAAGGATTCAGAGAAAAGATTGAAGAAAGCACTATTGTTCAAAAGCTCTTAAGATCTCTCCCTGGCAATTTGACTGCAAAGTAAGTGCTATAGAACAAATGAAGGACCTAGAAATATGGATGAACTTCATGGAATCCTCACTGCCTATGACATGAGAAAAGGAATCCCAAGTTCCAAAGATGCAACATTCAAGGCCTTACAATAAAAAAAGGGGAAAGGATGGAAAACCAACAATGATGATTCCGATGTTGAATCCGAATTGGCACAATTTGTATGAAGACTAAAGAAAGGATTCAAGCTAAAAAGTAAGTACCCTCTTATTCTTTTCAAATTTGGAAGAATAGGTTAGTATGCTACAAAATGTCCTCATAAGCATGATAGTGATGAGGAGGAGGATTCTAAAAGGATGGCATACAAAAATAAAGGGTTTACTGAGAAGAATTTCTTCTCTAAGAAATATGAGTCTAATGAAGATGAATTTGTAGTCATAAAAAAGAAATCAGCTAATCATCTCCCTCACTGCAAAGGAGGTAATGATGAATTAGATGGAGAAAATGACTATGCTGGAAGCCAAGAAGTATTATTCATGGCATTTATAAATGATGATGATTCAAGACTAGAAGGAAATGTAGATGAATTGTTAATGAGTTCCATTGAATAAAATGAGAAATTATGAAATAAAATCATTTCTCTCAAGGTAGAAAAGGAGGAAGCGAAAAGAAGGGAAGACCTCTTGAAAAATAAGCTAAAAGAAAAGGAAGAAATTTATGAAAATCATGAAGCTGAAATAATATCTCTAAGGAAGGAATTGGAGCAAGTAAAAAAGAGTTTGTAAAGTTCTCAAACACTCGACATTATCCTAATTGCTCAAAATCCTCAATATGACAAATCCAAGATAGGTTTTAAAGGATAATCATCAAGTACTAAGGATAATGCGAAAAGCTATGCCAACATACTTTCCAACAACCCGAAAAGAAGAAAAATCATTTCATGAAAGGCCCATCTCAAATCCAATGAATGAAGAAAGAGTAACTCCTAGGAAGAATGTTGATTCAAATCATGGCTATTTAAACAGGTACCAAACTATCTTTCTTGGGCATTGTTATTATTGTAAAAATTTTGGTCGTCAAGCTAAATATTGCATGGGTCGTAAGATGAAACACCAAAATTGAAGGATGAAACAAATAAACCATATGGTCTCAAAGGGAAAGGACAAATAAATACCTACAACTCTTTTGATCCTTTGGCCAAATTTGATCCAATTTGCTCATTATGTAATGATAATGGACATAATGAACAAAATTGCCCCCTCAAAAGAAGAGAAGCAAAATAAGAGAATCCAAAATGGATAAATGTGGCCTAGCTCTATGTGCTCACAATGATGAAAATCATTGGTTTGTGGATAGTGGGTTCTCCAGACATATGACAGGTGACAAAACGAAGTTTGTCCCATTGAACAAAAAGGAAGGAAATGTATCCTTTGGAAGTGGATCTGCCAAAATTGTTGGAAAAGGAATTGTTACGCTTATTAATGGAAAAGGAAAGGATCAAAATGCTTTGCTGGTAGATGGGCTCAAACACAATCTCTTGAGTGTTAGCCAAATTTGTGATCAAGGACATAATGTTTTCTTTAGAACTGAATATGGTGAAATAAGGAGCTATTCCTCAGGAGAACTTGTGGAGAAAGTAGTTACAACATCATATAACATCTACATTCTGAACAAAATTCAAGAAGATAAATGCTACCTAAGTCAAACAGATGAAAGTTGGTTGTGCCACAACCGACTGGGACATACAAGTTTCAATAGCTCGATCAATATTAGCAAGATCAATGAGCTGTGAGACATCCCAAAGTTATTCAAGACAAATCAAGGTGTATGTGGTCCATGTGAGCATGGAAAGAAAACTAGAACCAACCACAAGACCAAGGAGTTCCCTACATCAAAACCTTTGGAGATCATTCATGCTGATTTATGTGGACCAACTAGAACTCTGGCACTCCAAGGAGAAAGGTGCTTTGCTTTACTTGTTGATGACTATACTAGAATGATGTGGGTATATTTCATAAAATGTAAATCTGAAGCATTTGAATGTTTTAATAATCTTAAAGCTCTTGTAGAAAATGAAAAGGAATCTAAGATTAAATGTCTTAGAATGGATAGAGGGGGAGAATTCACATCAAAATAATTTGATGAATTCTGTAAAATACATGGAATCGAAAGATAACTCTCTGATGTTAGAACACCGAAGAAAAATGAGGTAGTTGATAGAAGAAACCAAATTGTTCAAGAAATGGAATGAACAATGTTACTAGTAGCTGACTTGCAGCCAAAATTTTGGAGATAAGTAGTCAAGATAGTATCTTATACCTTGA
Source organism: Pinus taeda (assembly GCA_000404065.3). NCBI lineage: Eukaryota > Viridiplantae > Streptophyta > Pinopsida > Pinales > Pinaceae > Pinus > Pinus taeda. Next base: position 288,161 of record APFE030789900.1, read on the forward strand.
ATCAAACTCAACTAAAACCAAATAATGAGAAGACTCCTTATGAATTATGGAAAGGACGACCTGCTTCAGAAAAATACTTCAAGACTTTTGGAAGCAAATGCTTCATAAAAATCAATGATGACTCACCAGGAAAATTTGATTCTTAGGTTGACGAAGGAATATTCCTTGGATATTCTACTAGGAGCAAAGCCTACAAGTGCTACAATAATCGACTACAAAAAATAGTGGAAAGCATTGATGTGAATATTGATGATCTTCTAGAAAAGGAAATTGAATACCATGAAGTTGAACTTCTCAATCAAGAAAATGAAGAAGAACCTAAAAAAGAGGAAAAATATCAAGAGAAACAAAAGGAAAAAGAACCATCTCAAACCCCTTCAAAGGTGAAATTCCTCCAAACACATCACCTAGAATAGCAGATTATTGGCAATGTAGATGGGAGGATACAAACCCAAAGAAGGATGACAAGTACACCAAGGAAAAATGATGTTGCTCTCCTATCTATGATAGAACTAGAAACTTTTACTCAAGCAAGGATCCTCATTGGGTGGAATCCATGGAAGAAGAAATGTCTCAAATCCAGAAGAATGAGACATGGGAGATGGTAGCTCATCCAAAGGATAAAAATATAATTGGAATTAAGTGGGGATTGAAAAACAAAATGAATGAAGATGGACAAATCATCAGAATTAAGGCAAGGCTTGTTTGTAAAGGTTATTCACAAATTGAAGGAATCAACTTTGAAGAAACCTTTTCACTAGAAGCTTGTATGGAATCTATAAGAATGTTCTTGGCATTTTCTTACTCAAAAGGATTCAAAGTCTATCAAATGGATGTAAAATCAAAATTTCTGAATGGGGAACTCAAGGAAGAAATCTACATGGAGCAACTATAAGGGTTTAATCTAGTAGAAGGAAAAGACTTTGTTTGTAAGTTGAAAAGGGCATTATATGGGTTGAAACAAGTTGCTAGAGCTTGTTATGCAATGTTGGATCACTTTCTACAACAACAAGGCTTCAAGAAAGGGGTGGTAGGAAGCAATATCTACATGAAGGTGGATGAGGATAAGTTACTAGCCACTCTTGTCTATGTTGATGATCTGATTTTTGCTAGCAATAATGATGAGATGAGCCATGAATTTTCTTAGAATATGTCAAAAGAGTGTAAAATGTTGATGATAGGAGAGTTTTCTTAATTCCTTGGACTATAAGTATCTCAAACCACAGTAGGCATGTACATATCTCAAGAAAAATATCTTAAAGACATGCTTAAAGGATATGAAATGGAAGATTGTATGCCCATGAGCACATCTATGACCACATATTCCAAATTAAGAGAAGATGATAACTCTCCCCTGGTAGATGAAACTCATTACAAGTCAATAATTGGAGCCCTCCTATAATTAACTACTACGAGACCTGACATTATGCAAGCAGTAGAAATGGTGCGAAGATTTCAATCGACTCCTAAACAATCCCATTTGCTGGCTGTAAAAAGAATTATAAGATACTTGAAAGGAACTCCTCATTTTGGTCTTTGGTAACCTAAGAGATCAATTCTTACTATGACTACATATACCGATCCTAATTGGGCTGAAAGTGTCAATGATTGAAAAAGTACTAGTGGAAATGCATTCTTCCTGGGAGATTGTCTAGTATCTTGACTTAGCAAAAAAAAAACATCCATATCACTATCTATAGCTGAAGCTGACTGTAGTTGTTGCAGATTGTTGTAATCAAATACTATGGATGAAGGAAGCTTTAAAGAATGTCAACACAGATACTAAACAACCAATCACCATCTATTGTGATATCACAAGTGCTATCACTCTTAGCAAAAGTCCACTGATGCACTCAAAGACCAAACATATACCAACCAAGTATATTTTCCTTCGTGAACAAGTAGTTGAAAAAAACATCAAATTGGAATATATCAATACAAAGGAGAATATTGCAGACATTTTCACCAAACCCCTTCCTTGAGAAGCATTTGAACATCTTCGCCAAAAGATGGCGGTTATCACTCTAACATCACACTAAGAATATTCTTAAGATGCCACATGACAGGGGGAGCAGTTCAACAGGGGGAGTCCTTGTGCACTCCTTTGCCATTGATGTCAAAGGGGGAGAGAAGAAAAATATTTCCTTCCAATGACAAAGGGGGAGATCCTTAATATAGTTGTCATTGATGTCAATATATTGAAGAAGGTAGGGACGTGGTGGAAATCAATGAAGAAACCAAACAATGAAGAAGCCCAACACTCAAAGACACTTTTCCTTGCCTCCATTTCTACACTATTAAATGATCAGTCACACGAAATAATTTTTTTTCTATCTTAGAAAAGGAATTTCATCATGAGACTGGACCATCTAAAAGGGCATAAGTTTACCTTTCTAATGAGCTACTATGTGTCCTGAAATTTCAAATAACGAGAGAGAAATTGATTTTTAAATATTAGATTAATTCTATTCCTATTGAGTCGACCTGTATTAAGATAAGTCATGTCAGCTTGACCTAGAAGATGTGACTATTCATTGTGAGGATGAAAAAGGTGTATAAATAAGAGCTTAGGCCTCTATTTCAAGGACAAGAATTTGGTGAAGAAATATAGAGAATATGAAGCGAAGTTCACATCTCGTGAACTGAAGTGGGAAAGAATACTGTAAGGCATATTCCTTTTGGGTCAATCGAATTATGATCAACTTGAAAATCTTGGACTTAACACAGCGAAATAGTGGAGGACGTGAAGGCAAAGCTATGGATGCATTTTATCTCGGACCTGTAGTATTCTTTCCTCGGATCTATAGTGTTCTACTCTAAGAACTATTGGATACACCCTTCCAATCCTTGGATCTATGTTATATATCTCGGAAAATCCTTGAAAACCATTGTGGAAGCTCAGACAATCCTTGATAGCCATTGTGGAAGCTGAGACTAGTAAAAAACTTATGAAGGACGCACTTCTGAGACTTGAAATTGTTACCAGAACCTGAATAGCGCTCAATTTCTCTTGTAATGGACAGACCCTAGAATGGCATAGACCTATGTTGAAGAAGCCAAACCTATGATAAAATTCTCAGAACTATAGTCCTGTGGGAGATCAGACTTCGAAATAGTCACTTGGAGGCTCGATTGAAGGCTGAGAACAGTGGAATAGTCAGACTAGTAACTACCACCTATGGAGCCACAAACATACATCTGTGGAGGATTGGTAATACACAAAATTTGTGTAAGGCTCGATGGTAATACATTTGTGGAATGATCGAAAGTTAAATATCCTTTATTTTTTAGGAATGTGGCTCTAGAGCATTGGTTGGCATATCTCTTAGATCAATACATGATGAGAAGTGTACAATGAAGTCAAGATGGTGGCAGTTACAGTCAAGATGAAAAGTGAAGATGGTGAAGCATTTAAAGTAAGTTATATTTACATTCTCTATTAAAAACAAAAATATTTGTGTCCTTGGAGTTGGTGATCCTAAACACAAGGTAGGTTCCTTGGATGAGATAGGGTCAAAGCCCTAGAGGTCAGAGCCTCATCAAAAACCAAGTTGGTGCTTGGGAATAATTATCATACATTGTATTTATTATTTTATACTCAATAAAATTATTCGTATACATTTCTCTGATTAAATTGTGAAGAATCTAATTGGTAGTAATAAAAATTGAAAGAAAATACTGATTCACCCCCCTCTCAGTATTTCTACAGGCCTCGTGTAACAAAACAACACCCTCTTGTAACATTTTAGGAGAACAAAGAAAATGAATTGGAAAGGCTTGGAAATGATAGGTGGATTTCAGAAATGGATGAAAGTGATGGATTCACATGGCCTTGGTTTTGTTGGAGCATCTAAGAAAAGGAGGACAAAGTCCAGGTTTCACTTTCTTTGACTAGGTTTTTTATCAGCCTTTCTTTTGGTAGATAACTTGTTTTTTTGGCTTGTAGAGGTTGGAGAGCACATGTATTCATCAAAGAGATACATGGAGCAAAGGATTTTTTTCTTTTCATTTTTTAAATTTTTTTCTCTTTTATCTCTAGCCCTACTAATCGCCTTAATGAGGTTTTCAACTAGTGTTGGAATTATGATACATATGTTGTACTTGATGGCAAGCCACTCATCTCAGATGATAAATTATAGTGCAGCAAAGTTCATGCACTTTCATGCAGAGAAAATTTCCTTTCATGCAGAGAAAAGTTCATGCACTTTCATGTAGAGAAAAGTTCACGTAGTTTCATGCAGAGAAAAGTTCACGCACTTTCATGCAGAGAAAAGTGCACGCACATGGGAAATCTTATGGTTGGTTCATGGTATTAGTCTGCCAGTTTTTGATCCTATGGTTTTGGTCCGTGGTATTGCATCCAAAAGAATTGAACCCAAGTATTGGGTCCATGGTATTGTTTCTCAATGGTTTTGGTCCATGGTTTTGAGTGATTCCTAGCCTATAAAAAGGAAAGGAGATCATTTGGCTACTCACAAGTGTTGAAAATCTTAAGGAGAGAAAGATCTGAATTTCTGATAATCAGTTGGTGAGACATAGTTGAATCTAAATCAAGGCGAAATCAGAGCATTATAAGTCAGATCTACTGAAGAGAGCGGCAACGACGTAGTGCAGAGGTGCATAGAACCAGAGAAGAAGCAGGAGCGGAGTTGAGTAAACGCGTCATAATAGAAGTGCGGATATTCGCAGCTTTCCTTTGGTGAAGTTGCGGACCTTTCTTGAAATATATTTTAGTTGTCTTTTATCTGTTTCTATAGAGATCTAGGTTTAAATTGGTGTCTGGTTACTGGTGTTATTTTCTGGTTACTGCATTCTAAGAAGTTATTTGTTTAAAGGAGATTGGGTGATGCAAATGTACATGATGTTTTGGATCTAGTTTGAAAATTGATGAAACATGGTCCCTGGAAGGAAAGAGAAGGTAGTAGTCTTCTGTAGGTTAGCACCTACGTACTAGTATTTCAGCTAGTACAAGAGCTAAGGGGGTTTTATCTCCCTTCTAGAAGAAGTTGGAAAATTAGAGAGGGTTGTAGCTCTCTGCAGGTTGCAGCATGCATACTGGTAAAAGACTACACCAATACAAAATCATTGTAAGAAGAAGTTTCTAATTGAAAGAAGATAGAGACATATTGTAGCAAGCGGTTTTCACCCACATTGGGTTTCCACCTTACATCTTGTGTTCCTTAGTGTGACTGTCTATTTTGTGTTCCTGCTCATTATTCTAGGTTCTCACATACAGATTAATGACAAACATCTGAAGAATAAATTAAATTATAAGGTTTATGCAAGTTTCAATTGTCAGATATGAAAATATTTGTATAAATTGATAAGAGTTTTATAATAGCTATTCACCCCCCTCCTCTCAGTATTATTTCCGACAATTGGTATTAAAGTAGGTCCTTCAGAAGAATCTTGATCGCTTGAAGGAAGATCTATCATCATGAGCAACTACGAGAGAGAAGCATCGATTAGGCCACCAATTTTTGATGGGACCAATTTCGTCTATTGGAAGGTAAGAGTCACTGCCTATCTTCAATCTCTTGGTACAAAAGTTTGGGATATCATAGATACAGGGTACACTTTTCCATCAACAACTCCCACAGATCCGGCTGAGAAGAAGCAGTTTGATAACAAATGCAGGCTATCAATACTTATTAGGATTCTATCTCCATCAGAATCGTCGATGGTTATGCAGTATAAATAGCAAAAGAAATATGGGACAAGATCGTTCTGAGCTATAAGGAGATGAACAGGTAAAACGACAAACTTCAAACCCTCAGATTCGGTATGAAAATCTTAGAATGTACCGATGATGAAAGTGTGACTAACTATTTCCTACGAATAGATGAGATTGTTAATTGTATGAAAAATCGGGTGAAGAATAAATGGGGCAGTTGTGGTTAAAATGTTCTAAGTCTTTGTCTCCTAAGTTGAATCAAAGGTTTCTGCAATAGAAGAAAAGGAGAATCTACAAAAAATTACCCGTGTACAGCTAACGGAATTTAACTGCTTACAAAAGAGGAAAGGAGGACCTTCAGACAGGAGAGGAGTTGCATTCAAGGCTTCAGGTAAAGGATATTACTATAAGTCGAGACATATGTCAGAAGAAGAGGAAGAAATCAAATTTTGTCAAGAACCTTCAACGGGGTGCTGGAAGATTCAGAGGTAAGTTGCCCTTCAAATGCTTTGCTTGTGGAAGAGTCGGTCACTATGCTGCCAAGTGTCCTCAGAAAGACAAGCTTGAGAAAGGTAAGGAACCTCTTAGATGGAACAAGAAATAGAATGTAAGTAAGAAAAGCAACTACACTCATGAAGACAGTGATGGACTCTCAAATAGTGATGAAGATGAACGAGGTAATAATTATAGACTTTTAATGGCTTTTGAAGATGATGATTTCATGGATGCTATATATGAAGAAGGCCTTTATGAAGGGATTTCTAAACTCAAAATTTTTTTAGAAGAGAAAAATATTATTATTGATACTCTGCAATTTCAACTGGCTGAAAGGGAAAAACATCATGAAAAGTTAGAATGTGAAATTGTGGGACTTAGAAAAGAGATTGAGAAAACAAAATCTCTTAATCTTAAATTTGTTAAAGGATCTGAAACTCTAGATGAGATTATCAATGTGCAGCATTCTCCCCTAATCAAGATAGGTCTGGAATATAATGAAAAAACATCTCAAGCGTAGAAACTATCCACCTCCAAAAGTTATCTTGATACAACAAGGAAGAGTGAGCAAAGGCCCAATGGAGATCACCGGGTAAATTAGGGACAATTTACCTGAAGAATTAACAAAGACGACCAGGTAAATCGGGGGAAATCCACCTTAAGGATGAACAGAAGCTATAGTCAGCCACAGGTAAAATATTCTCAATCTACCTCAAGAATGGATGACAGTAGAAAATACAATCGTTTGGTTGGTAGATTTGATAATCGCAGGAGTTTCTTCAATGGCCAATGCTTGTCTTGTCATAACTTTGGTCACAAAGCAACTCAATGTGTTGCCTATAAGAAAATCATGACTAGAGAAGCTCAAAAATAAAGAAGTATGACTGGGATAATGAAAAGAACCTACAATAACCTTTTTGCTCTTGAAAACGAAATTGAATGTTCTATTTGTAACAACTTCGATCATGAAGATTCTGAATGCAGGACCAGGTTTCAGCAAACAACTCTAAAGGAACAAGCCTCAAGTGCCAAAACATGTAGAATGAAAGAACTGCAACTAGAAAGATGTGGTATAGCCTTATATGCGGGAGGGCAAGAAAATCAATGGTACATCGACAATGGATGTTCAAAACATATGACGGGTGATAAGGAAAAACTTCAGTCATATAGTGCCTTAGAAAAGGAGAAGAAGGTCTCATTTGGAAATGACACCCCTACGCTGATAAAAGGT
>APFE030789900.1:295580-331219 GCA_000404065.3 Pinus taeda
GGGGAGTTTACCTCAAATGAATTTTTCGATTTTTGTGAAGAACATGGAATAAGAAGAGAATTCTCTATAGCCAGGACTCCTCAGCAAAATGGAGTAGTGGAAAGGATGGACAAAACGGTTCAACAAATGGCTCATGCTATGGTTGATGAGTCTAGAACTCCCGCAACTTTCTGGGGTGAATCCGCATTTGCTGCAGTTATTATTCTCAACAAAACAAACGTCTGGGTGAACAACACTCAAACCCTTCATGAGCTCTGGTATGGTGAGACTCCTTCGGTAAAATATTTCAAAAGTTTTGGGAGTAAATGCTACATCAAAAATACTGATGAAAATCTTGGCAAGTTTGAACCCAGAGCAGATGAAGGCATTCTTCTCGGTTACTCTCTCCACAGCAAAGCATACAAGTGTTACAATAAAAGGCTTGGAAAAATTGTTGAAAGTATTGCTGTAGTGGTTGATGAAGATGAAAACACTCCTAGGCAGGTAAGATCTGAATATTTCAAAGACGAAGAGGACTATCCATCTACATCATATCAGATTCATGATGAAGAAGAAGAGACCAATGAGGCACCAGAAGAACAGATAAGGATAGAAGAAAAGACTCCATCCAGGTACGTTTAGAAGAATCATCTAGAATCTCAGATTTTGGGGCAGAAAGAGGCTGGTATACAAATAAGTAGAACAATAGTAGAAGCTTCAAGCTATTTGGCATTACTCTCCTCCACTGAGCCACAAAATGTAAAAGAGGCATGCAAACATGAATGTTGGTTCAAGGAAATGGATGATGAACTTGAGAATATTGAAAAGAACAACACTTGGGAGTTGGTTCCTAGACCAAAAGATAATAATGTCAAGGGACAAAATGGATATTCAAAAACAAGTTGAATGAAAATGGGGAAGTTGTTAGAAATAAGGCCAAACTTGTTTGTAAAGGGTATGCTTGACAAGAAGGAATAGACTTTCAAGAAACTTTTGCTCCCATTGCTAGACTTGAGGTCATCATAATGTTCCTTGCTCTCTCTAGCTTTCAGAAATTCAAAGTATTTCAAATGGATATGAAATCTTCCTTTCTGAATGGAGACTTAGAAGAAGAAGTGTACATTGAGCAACCAGATGGATTCATTCTTGGAAATGATCCAAAACATATATGCAGAATTAAGAAGGCTCTCTATGGTCTTAAACAGGCTCCAAGGGCTTGGTACTATCATCTGGACAAATACCTTCATCAACAAGGTTTTTCAAAAGGATCGGTAGATAGCAATCTTTATATAAAAATTGAAAATGACAAATTGCTAATACTTGTTGTGTATGTTGATGATATCATATTTGGCATCAATGAAGAAGCTATGAGTCAAAATTTTGCCTTAGTGATGCAAAAAGAATTCGAAATGTCCTTGATTGGAGAGCTGACATATTGTCTTGGTTTACAAATCCAACAAAATGAAGGCGATATCTTTTTATCTCAAACCAAGTACCTCAAGCAGATCTTGAAGAAATATGGGATGGAGGATTCAAATCCTGTATGTTCCCTGATGGTGATAGGATGCAGCCTCAACGCAAATGATGACTCGGCAACAGTGCATCAACCAACCTATAGATCTATGATTGGTAGTCTTCTCTATCTAACAGGAACCTGACCAGACATCATGCATGGAGTGGGAATAATTGGAAGATTTCAGGCAAATCCAAAAAACTCATCTTTAGGTAGTAAAGAGGATTTTCAAGTATCTTCAAGGAACTCAAAACTATTGTCTATGGTATCTTAGAGATACAGATCTCACTCTTCATGCTTATATAGATGCAGATTGGGCTGGAAGCATGGATGACAGAAAAGGCACTAGTGGTGGTGCATTCTTTATGGGTTCCATATTAGTATCTTGGTTCAGCAAGAAACAGAGTTCGATTGCTTTATCTACAGCTGAAGCAGAATATGTGGCTGTTGCATCTTGTTGCACAAAAATCCTTTGGATGATGCAAACTTTGCAGGATTTTCAAATCACTTGTACTCCACCTATCTCCATCTTATGTGACAATACAAGTGCAATCAACATTTCAAAGAACCCAGTCATGCATTCAAAGACCAAGCACATACCAATCAAGTATCATTTTCTTTGGGAACAAGTGCTGGAACAAAAGGTCAAATTGGAGTATGTTCCCTCCAAGGAACAAGTTGCTGATATACTCACCAAACCATTGCCCACAGAGACATTTGAATACCTCAGACAGAAGCTGGGGGTTATTGATGCATCATCCTGCTGTTGAATCTTGTCTATTGTATGCAGGTGGATACACGTACATTTGCTGGTCTATGTGGGTCGAACGGGTCTATCAAAGATCATCTCACACAGGTTCAGGGGGAACACATATTCTTCTAATGATGCATTGTTGGCATTATCTTAGAAGTCCTTGGTTTGATTTCTCAAGAGTTTTCTGGTGGAGTAGATCAATGTGTGTTGGTCTAAAGGTTGATTATGCTGATAGTTGTTCTTGTCTCTATGTCATGTACTTCTTTTCATTTCAAGGTCATGTAACAGCCTATTTTGGTTTCCCCACTATGCCTGGGATGCATAAGTTTTTTCTAGTGTATTCCCACTTGGATGGGAGATGGATGTATGTATGAGTCTTGATGATAGGAAGCTTACTTATAATGTATGGAGTCATGTTCTTTCTTGTAGAACATTTTTTTTCAGAAAACATTTCAACACAGAGCATATACAAAGGGGGAGCTCGTTCAGAGTTTTCCGCTTGTAGTCAGGGGGAGTATGGTAGTCTGCCCCTTTTCCCTTGATGTCAAAGGGGGAGAGTGATTGGTTGTTGTTGCCATCAAGTCCAAAGGGGGAGATTGTTGGTATTATGATACATATGTTGTACTTGATGGCAACCCACTCATCTTAGATGATAAATTATAGTGCAGCAAAGTTCACGCACTTTCATGTGGAGAAAAGTTCCTTCCATGCGGAGAAACATTCACGCACTTTCATGCAGAGAAAAGTTCCTTTCATGCAGAGAAATGTTCACGTAATTTCATGCAGAGAAAAGTTCACACACTTTCATGCAGAGAAAAGTTCATTTCATGCAGAGAAAAGTTCACGCACTTTCATGCAGAGAAAAGTTCACGCACTTTCATGCAGAGAAAGGCGCACGCACATGGGAAATCTTATTGTTGGTTCATGGTATTAGTCCAACAGTTTTTGATCCTATGGTTTTGGTCCGTGGTATTGCATCCAAAAGAATTGAACCCAAGTATTGGGTCCGTGGTATTGTTTCTCAAAGGTTTTGGTCCATGGTTTTGAGTGAGGCCTAGCCTATAAAAAGGAAAGGAGATCATTTGGCTAATCACAAGTGTTGAAAATCTTAAGAAGAGCAAGATCTGAATTTCTGATAATCGGTTGGTGAGACATTATTGAATCTAAATCAAGGAGAAACCGGAGTATTATAAGTCAGATCTACTGAAGAGAGCAACAACGGTGCAATGCGGAGGTGCGCAGAACCAGAGAAGAAGCAGGTGCGGAGTTGCACAGACTCGTTACGGCAGAAGTACAGATATCCGCAGGTTTCCTTCGGTGAAGTTGCGGACCTTTCTTGAAATATATTTTAGCTGTATTTTATCTGTTTCTGTAGAGATCTGGGTTTAAATTGGTGTCTGGTTACTGGTGTTATTTTCTAGTTACTGCATTCTAAGAAGTTATTTGTTTAAAGGAGATTGCGTGATGCAAATGTACATGATGTTTTGGATCCAGTTTGAAAATTGATGAAACGTGGTCCCTGGAAGGAAAAAGAAGGTAGTAGCCTTCTGTAGGTTAGCACCTACATACTAGTATTTCAGCTAGTACAAGATCTAAGGGGGTTGTAGCTCCCTTCCAGAAGAAGCTGGAAAATGAGAGAGGGTTGTAGCTCTCTACAGGTTGCAGCCTGCGTACTGGTAAAGACTGCACCAGTACAAAATCATTGTAAGAAGAAGTTTCTAATTGAAAGAAGATAGAGACATATTGCAGTAGGTGGTTTTCACCCACATTGGGTTTCCACCTTACATCTTGTGTTCCTTTGTGTGACTGTCTTTTTGTGTTCCTGCTCATTATTCTATGGTTCTCACATACAGATTAATGACAAACATCTGAAGAATAAATTAAATTATAAGGTTTATGCAAGTTTCAATTGTCAGATCTGAAAATATTTGTATAAATTAATAAGAGTTTGATAATACTGATTCACCCCCCCCCTCTCAGTATTATTTCCAACAAATAGTAGATCTTCCTAGGTGACTCAAAGGAGGTCTTCACCTAGGATATTTTCCTTTTTCTCCTTTTTGTTCTTTCTAACCCACTGACCGCCTCAAGGAGGTTTTTAATTAGTGATCTAATCTCAAGCACCTAAAAAGAGGTTTTCCCCCTGATATTTTATTCTTTTTCTTTTTCTCTCTTTTCCAATTTTTTTTTTTCCTATCCTACTCTACTTGAAAAAAAATCGCTTTCAAGTGTAGGAATACTTCCAATGGAGCCATGTACACATCAATATGACAGATAAACTCATGTGTAGGCTTGAAATCTATGCTTTGAAATATACCTAAATGTGAGAGGCCAGATGGTTTAATCAAGATGAGAGCATGAATTATTGAAGAGTCTTTTGCTACCACTTAATGATTGTCTAGAACTATATTTCAATATAGTGGTGATACCCCTAGTCCACTTGCAAATTTGGATCTCTTTTTGTGTCCTCTTCTACCATGAAATTAAAATCTTCTTATTTATTTTTATTAGTATTTTGAACACATAAGTAATATCATGATTAGCATAACATAAATTATTCATTATTAGGTTCCAATGGATTCTCTTCATTAAACTTGGTCCATGATTACTTGGACTTCTCTAGATCTTCTTCTTTTGGATGTTGTTCTTTAATGGCAATCAATACAATATTTTTGTTGCAATATACTTCCCAATATTAGGTGAATATCATTCAAATCAAGAGGATTTGTTTGCAAGTATTTCCTTAAAATTGTAAGTGGGTTGAGTTTGTTGTTTGGATGCGGAAATCGTGGCACAGGTAATTGAGTTGGAGTGGATGTTTGAAATGGATGTGGTTGGTTTTGTGGTTGTGGTTGAGGTGGATGGTAGGGATAGCATGGAATTGGGTATGGAGGATATTGAGGAAGATATTATTCATTTTTCTCATGAGGTCATTTCCAACCTTGTTGCCAAGATTGGTTTTGGGGTTGTGATGGCTAAGGTTTCGAAGGAAATGGTTTGTTCCAATTACTTTAAGGTGGATGTGCATAACCTTGAAATTATGAATTAGGTTATTGCATCATACTAGGTTGACTAGGCTACCATGGTCCTCATGGAGCTACATAATAGAGCTTCTTTTGTGATTCACTTGCTCCATTGTCTTCTTGGCAAAATTCCTTCAACGTTGGTAATGATGGGAAATATTTAGTAGCATGTGATTCTGCATTGATAACCCAAATATCAACATCCTCTTTTTACTCATTTTTCATTCCTAACATTTCTACTTGTTTGCTTAGATTGCTAAGAATTGATATTTAAAGTTATCGAGCAACTTTCCAAGTTCATCTTGGCTTGCCGATCTTCATGTTGATTTGCTGAACCTCACTCTTCCTCTTGAGATGTGCTTGCATATTTCACAAATTTCTTCAAATGATAATTGGTATACATCACCTCTACTCATGAGATCAAGGAGATCTATTCATTCTGTTGGGTATACGCCCATAGTCCCACATTGACTAGAAGTAGGGAGGATCATGGATATATAAGGATGGACAAATATCTCCATTGGTATGAGGCCTTTTGGGGTAAGTCCAAAAGCAAATCCATGAGGGCTTAGGCCCAAAGTGGACAATATCATATAATTGTGGAGATATGTGGTGTCCGGAGTCCTTACAAGTGGTATCAGAGCCATGCCCCGAAGTTAGCCAAGTGGATGAATCCTCAGAATGTCGAACAAAGGTGGTGGGCGTAATATCACGATGGGATCCATGGATGAGCTCGGTTAGAGAGGCAGTGTGCTCTGGAATCTTCATGGATGTGTCCTGGTCCCAACACGGTGAAAAGGAGTTGACCTTGGATAGAGCAAGCTCTCGAGGCAGGTGGTGCTCCATGTAAGGTGTGTGCTTCCAACGCATTAGAGCAGAGAATCCTGGATGCTAGAGAGTGGACGGATGGATAATCGTTTGAGGGGAGGCTCAATGGTCCTTTGTTCGAGGGGAGGATTGTTGGGTATACGCCCATAGTCCCACATTGACTAGAAGTAGGGAGGATCATGGATATATAAGGATGGACAAATATCTCCATTGGTATGAGGCCTTTTGGGGTAAGTCCAAAAGCAAATCCATGAGGGCTTAGGCCCAAAGTGGACAATATCATACCATTGTGGAGATATGTGGTGTCTAGAGTCCTTACACAATCATCTCTAATTGTTCTAAGTAAGATGGTTTTTAGTGAGACAAATCCTAAATGATCTAATGTTTCCCTCTTAAAATTATACATAAATCTCTCTATTCGATCCTCAACGCTCGCATCTTGTTTTTGAGTCATTCTAAATATTTATCCTTTAAGATCATGGTCTTTATATTTTTCTAGAAATACCTTTTGCATATCATTCCATGATCTTGTTGAATTAGTCCCTAAACTCATGAACCATTTAAGAGGTCTATTCTTCAATGTTTCTGAAAACAATCTCAGTTTTTGGGTATTTAACAAGTAACCATAATATCTACAAAGGATTCCAAATTAAAAAAGAAAGGTTTTTGGATCCTCTGACCTCATATCATGGAAGTTGGAAAGGCAATATGGAGTGATGTTCTTCATATGCACACTGACATCATTATATTTAATGGGAAGTCCAAGAGGATATTCTTCTTTATCATCATATCCATCCATTTCTTCTACATTCTTTGTCATATTTTCTTCTTCTACCTAAAAAATTGCATGGTGATGTGGCGCTTATTGCACCACATGATCAAGTGCGAGGGTTTGGTGTTGGAGATATTTTATTTTATTTTATTTTTTGTTTGAATAAGAATGGCTAATAAAATGCAATTTTTTTTCTTTGAAAGGAAATATGCCCAATAATTTTTTTATGTTCTTGCAGGAAGTAAAAGAAATGAATGAACTATGGAAGAAAAAATGCATACTTTGACACCTCCCTGGCAACGATGCCAAAATGTGATGAGCCCCAATATTCCAACAAGAATGTTGCAAATCCTAAGGATACCAACTTAAATTATCAACCACGGGTTTGTACAAACTTAAAAGGTGTCAATACAATATGCGCAACATGCAATGTGTCCTTCTTTCGTTGATCTAATGAAGTGAATGTCATAAAATCTAACCTAAACTAGTTGCAAAAATAAACCATACTACTCTAATTGCAAACAAATCAAATGAATTATTCTAATTGAAAAATGGAAATCAATAATCTAATTGTAAATTTCTTGGAAAAATTCAAGTTTATCTACAAAACATAACTAGGAAATTTAGATACTAAGTCTAGTACTTCACTTGCATTGAAGAGTGTGAAATGTGAAAATTACTTCCTAACTCTATTTGTTGTTTTGAGCTTACAGTGGAGGAAGGAGGGATCCACAGTGATCCTTAGGTCTCTCCAATCATGGATTTAGATCCTAGGTCTCGTTATTCATCTATAATAATCCAATTTTGCAATGGCGCTAAAAACTAGTGAAGGAAATTGATGCGACACGTTTGTTATAGGTGATTGCTACAAGAGGCTTGTATTGCTATAGGAGTAATAATCTTGATAAATTCCCTTGTAAATAAAATTCAAATGGGATGGATTTTTTTTTTAATTAATCAACGTTTACTAGGTCTCCATTCAAAGTTGAATCACTTCAAAATAACCATATTAACACGTGCTAAAAAGTAGTAAAACATTCCTACACTAAAAACAACAAATTCAAGAACTATTGAGCTAGTTAACCTATCAAATGCATAACCTAATCAAGTGAAAATGCATTAGGGTAAATTTTTTTATGAAATTGAATGTTTTTATGACCTAATACAAGTGGAATAAACTAAAATTAAGCTCATTAACATGTTCTAAAAAAAGCAGAAAAATAATACTATTTCGCTACAAGGGACTTCCAGAAATCCTACATTTGCGAACTAGTAAACCAATTGAAGTAGGTCACTGATGAAAATGAATTTTAATTTTTTTATATGGAAAAAAAATGTTGGTGAACATGTAAATAACCTTAGAAAATAAATTACTTCAATCATTTAACCCAATCCTACGACACAAGAAGCATCAATACCAAATGCAGAAATAGGAAAAACAAGAATAAGATACTCACGTGAATATGAAGTGAAAAGAAGAAAAGAAACTTATACAAAAGGGATATGAGGTTCATGGGATGAATAAGCCCAAGTATTCTCAGATTCCTATGAAATATACTAGTATTTCGAAGCTAAAAATGGCACCAAACTTCATTATTTGAATCAATCAAAGTATATTTGTTCTAGAAATGAAAGTGGAGCTGCAAAAATAAAAGTTTTCTCCATAAAGAGACTACGAAATACATGACTATAGATGAAAATTTGAATTGGTAGTTATAAAAATTTATGGGGAATGATTCTTCTTGAAAATAGGAAGATTTCCCCTCCAAAATCCCTCAAATAGTGGATTTGGTTCCCAACACTAGGAATTTGCATTAAATGACAGGGAACACATTCCTAGATTTTCTAAATCACTAGAGTTCGAGAATTTTTCAATAATTTCATCATATGTTTTTCATTTATTATCTAATATTTATCATCCTAAAGCAAGGAGAAAGTTTCTCGATTATCGCGTCCTCCAAATCTTCATAATCTACCAAATATTTTCACAATATTCCAAAAAAATAAATAACATTAGGCACAAATATGAAATTATCTCTAAACCTTCGTAATGAACATATTAAAGTCTAAAATATGTAATATAATGCAAAAGTAGAGGTTTAATTTGTTGAAGGATGGTAATATGGACCTTAATTTGTGTCTAATTTTGAGGCCCATTAGGTGGATCAACACAAAAGTGGCGTATCAAACATGAGTACCATTCTGATTAGCACAATGCAATGAAAATATCTCAATATGTTCAAAATAATGATGTGGGTGGGATGAATTTATACTGTCTTTTACTCTTGTCGAGTTATACTATACGTGAATAATACTACAGTGACAAAGCAAGCAACTACAAATATTGACGATTGTGTACTAATTTTATATCTTGGATGTAGGGATTATGGTTTCTAGGGACTAAATGTGAAAAATTTCAACACCATTTTTAGAATGGAAGCAATAAATAGGTCTTTTAATGGGTCCTAAGATAAAGTGGGTGCATTATTCATGACTATTTAATATAGTTTTAAGGTTCAACAATAGTACTTGCCTAATATCTCAGGAATTTCATTAAGGAGGTTTGATCATACCTATATCCATACTACTTGATTACTCAAACCACATGAGAGTACTCTTCTCAAGCATTATTCTTTGCAACACCATCTCAATCAAGAATATTACCAGATGATATAGGGTTGGTTTTAGGATATATATAGGACTTATCATTTACATGAGGGTACATATAAGTGAAATTACACATAAAACTTTGTTTTATGTGGGATTACATGAAAGGGTACCAACAAAGGTTACAAGGGTACTCAACTAGGTGAAAATTTATGTATTTCATATGTGTATGCTTCCCTACCACATATGTAATCCTTGAATGATAGATCCATATATATATAATATATATATATATATATATATATATATATATATATATATTATTATATTATGAATGGATGAAAACATTTGTAGTTTGAAAAAAAAACTAAATAACATTGTTGAGGAAAGGGTGTTGATGCCACCCGTAACATGCTAACTAGAAATATCGAAAATAAGAGCAGAAATATTATCTTGATATATTATAGAGAGAAAAATAATATCAAACACAATGACATATGAGCCGAAAGTAAGTTACATTTATTAGTATGGAATCAATATTCACTTGGTACTTTGAGGGGGAAGCCCCCATTAGACAAAAGCTCCAATTAGAGATTATTCCACAATATAACATTTACAACGCATATACGTCTATATTTATTACTTATATCTCTCAAAAAAATTCTAGAAAATGAACTTTTTATTAGGTGGAACCTTCTTGTAATTATTTTTACAAGACTTATGGTCACACTACTACATAGGCCCTAGTTATGAATCATGGCCTTTATTACATAGAAATACATAGTATTCTATCTACTTTGAGGGATATGGACGCTAGGACCCTAATTATGGTGTGATGTTTTTCGCTGTAGTTGAATCTAATGAATATGGTTTACATTTTTTGTTAATAATTAAACATGTTTAACCATTGTTGGCCTTAACTGACTTAGATTTACCATGTTTGACTATAGTTCATTATGGTTAACTAGGTTGAATATAGTTAACCATGGTAACTATGGTTGTTAATGGATAAGTATGGTTGGAAATTTTTTACTATGGTTGTCTTCAGATGACTAAGATTGTCTTTGGTTGATTTTGAATTTCTTTTAGCTGACTATAATTATCTATGGTTAATCATCTTTGACCATGCTTAACTTTGGTTAACCATTTTTTTTTATGGATGACTATAGTTTTTCATGTTTAAATTTTATGGAATTTGGTTGGCCATAGTTATTTATGGTTGGCTATGCGTTTCCGAGAAAACTAGTGTCTTTTTGATCTGCTAGTCCCACTAAGATGGGTAGCTATCTTAGAAACAAACAATCAAAGCAATTTGCGATTTCCTTTATGTATGATAGATAAGAGAGAAGGAAAGAAGACCAACCTGAATCTTTCGCTTGATTCCTTACTTGATTTCTCTCTCCCTTGATAGAGCTTTCCACTCCTCTCCTACTTGTCCCGCTTAGAGAATACTTGTAGAGCCAGAGTAACAAAACACCATCAAAGCATCTCGATCTATAATATTATAAACAATGCAGAATCAGAAATACATTGAACATACAATTTCATTCATAAATAACAAGATTCACAAATACACGATTGTATGGAGGAAAACTCAAAGAACTTTATTAATAATAGAAATAGAAGAGAGGATCACAACCCAACTGTCTGATCCATCATCATCCTCCCAGCATCAAAGCCCTCTTCACCTCATGAAAAGCAAGATCACCCAACAATACAATGTTTCTTCTCAAAGAAACCAACAACACTTTCTTACAAATTACAAAATTCTAGCCTCGAGATCTCTCAGATGAGGGATCCATTTATAGATGTCTTGCAAGGGTTTGAGTTAGCTCTGGGTTTTTAATTAGCGTCATTCCACTAATAGTTCTTGGTTCCACTTGGAGATTTCATTGATCTCTTACTCATCCCTGGGCAAATTTAGAGAGGCAAGTGTCATAGGAGAAGTTTCTAGAAGATTCTATGACCATCCACTTAACAAACTATCTCATCCATTTGTCCATTCTAGCTCATCACACCCTACATAAGGCCTCTTCAGTATGCATCATTCCTGGCTAGTGTAGGAGCCAGTATGCATCACACCTTGACAGTGGAATAGGCAGTATGGTCTAGTTTTGGCTAGTTCTGAGTAGTTTTTCAGGTGGAACTTCTCGGAAATGATGTAATCAATTGACCATGACCCTTTAGGGTATGAAACAACACTTTTAGTGGTTAAAGAGCCTTTGGTTTATCGACATATGTGATTGGGGTTGAATTTCCGAAATATGTCTATAACAATTGCCCCCTAAAGCATGAGGTCATAAATCTTTTGATGTCTAGTGAAGTGCTTTATCATGAGGATCCAAGGAATTCAAACTAGAAGGTGATCTATATAAAATACAACACAATACATCATCATCATATTATTTTCATGATCTAGCTGAGGTGGGAATTCCCATGCTCAGCTTTATAAATTCATTTTCATGTACAAAGAATAGATAAACGTCTGCAGTTGTAGACTAGTGATTCTTCATATGAAGGGTCATCGTCCCTGGCTTGGATGACCATCTATGCAGCTTCTTTGTACACTTGATGTCTTTATATTCCTGAATATATCACAACCCAAATGGATTAAACTAGATCTTGGGTCTTAAAAATCATTCAATCCTTGCCCAATGTACAAGTCAATACATGTGAAAAGATGTTCTGGAGTTGAACATGGAAAGACATTGCCTGATTACCAACCAATAAAGTAAGCTATTAACAAATGCGAGAAGAATCACTGATAATAATAATGACCCTCAAGGTACTACAGTACAATTCGCGTGGTGTGAATATATGAGTCGATGTTGAACACCACGCAAAATCTTTCGATTGGAGGCCATTGATGTAAACCTATCACTGGAAGTGAGAAACTTGCCATTGAGGCATGCAAGCTTCAAAGTACTGAAAGGGGTATTTCTACGTCAACTTCTTGGATAATGAGCTGATGTCAAGAAGAAGTGACCCATCATAGGAGGGCCTTAATGTATCCCACATCTATGACATGAAACGAAGCAAATGATTTTCTAGAGGTGAAAATGATCTTATGATACAAGGTTTAGGAATGACAGTGATGAAAATGGGAGAGTGAAGGTATTGTAGTGGATGAGGTGTTCGTTGGGCGGTAAATTCTTTGAATGACTTCTCTTGAACATATCGATGACACTGAAATGGATTGGTAGCATTAACCCCAAAAGATGGATGGTATGGAGGACCAATGGTGATATGACCGGTGAATGGAATAACCAACTTGACTCAATCATGGTGATGGAGTGAAAGTGTCATGTTCAAGAGCGACCTGCTAACAATAAAATTCTTCAAGTTTTCTTCCCTTTTTCCCCAGTCATTGCTGACCAGTACCTCTTTATTTTTTTAAAGCTTGAGGAGGATATCATATGCTTGTTCTATAATTTTCCCTTCAGGCAAACTTGTCGCTATGTTTTAGCGAGCCTAGCAACTATGAAACTCATTCTTTTCTAGTTGGAAAAGTTTGTTGCTATTGTTTTAACGAGTTTAATGACAAGGTAACTCGGTCCTTTTCATGTTTAGAGAGTTTGAAGAGGGACGAAAAGGAAACTCCAGTGGGCCTTTTTCGTAGCATAATCCCTTAAGTTCGAAAAGGTATAAAATAATACATAAGGGATGATTTTTTTATTTCCTTAGTGAGCTAAAAAAACAAGCGCTCGATATTTTGTTGGGATGATACCTCAGGTCCAAAAATATTAAAAGGTAGATGAGGGATGGTGCTTCCCCTTATTTTAACGAGATGGAAATGCTAGTAGCTTGACAATCTTTTCATATTTAACGAGTCTGAAAAGAGCTTAAAACAGACTCATCTTTCAGGACTGAATGATGTTTTTGGGTAGCAACTAGTTCCAAGTAATTTTGGAACTTCTCAAAACATGGTAGTGTGAAAAGCGTGGCTAACAAAATAACTCGTCGCAGTTGTTCCTCAAAAGGGTAAACAATCAAGTGGAAGCATATTATTAGCCAAAAGAATGGAGGTGATGATAGAAAACAACCAAGGCTCAAAAAGCTAATAGCATGGAAATCACAAAGCTCATTTACTGAATGTGGGCTTATTTTTTAATGAGCTTGAACCTTGCATTAACATATGCTCAATGGCAGGTTTATTTTTTAACAACCCTCAACCTTCGAAAACATTGCTCATGCCAGTAGTTAAAGATGTCTCTCATCGGTAGGTTCATTTTTTAGAGAGCTTGCACGATGCGAAGCTTTGCTTATTTTCCTTTTTATGTAAGCTAGAAACGACCAAACTATAGAGATAACTACACTAAAAGCTAAGGAACTAATTAGGTTAGGTAGGACAGTTTTGTCTTCTGTCTAGACAAAACACTTCCTTTGCTTTGTCCGTGTGGTGTAGGCAAAAGTGAATGGTGGTTAGACCAATCACCTAAACTAAGAAGTTGGAACTACAAAGCTAAAAATGCTAAAAAGGCTAAAAAATGAAATTGGTCATCTTTCATTTGCATACAAAGGTTTGCATGCCCCTAGGTATTGAGAAAAGGAGAGTCTCCAGGTTACCATATGGAAGTCCTTGTGGTTAGGCAAGATTGTTTCTATGAGTTGTTACACAAAAAACACTTCCTTGGCTTTGTCCATCAAAATAAAAAAAGGTTAATGGTGTGAGCTTCCAATCACATAACCTATCAGGAAATCTATTTTTCTTAGCCAGGTTTGCCAGCTGAAGTAGACCAGGGTGCATGCCCCCTAAGCTTCGTTACATTCAATGGACTACTCGCTACAATCTAGTGGATGGAATGAAGGTTGAAGAGACACTCTTAATGAAAAAAGACCCTTTAGGGATGATGCTTGACTTTTAGTCATGTTTGAACCAGGAAATGAAAGTTGGTCGATAAGCTGTACCATTTTGCCTTCAAGTGGGAAACACATCACTCGAAAGAGTGTGGAAACAATAGCTTCCATCTTATATATATAGTCACGTCCAAGAAGAAGATTGTAATCTACTGGTCCTTCGACTACCATCACATGCAAATGAATGGTTTTCCTTCTCAAAGTTATAGGCAACTTCAAAAGGATCCCTAATGGTCGACTAGTTCCTTTGTTAAAGCCTGACAAATTTTGAGTAACAGGCATAAGTGATGGCAAACCAAGCACTTTCTAAAGTAGTTGAGGAAAGGATACTCACTAAAGCCTCTTCATCTGTGACAGTGCCAGACATGATCATTTTGTAAACTTGTACTATGATCCAGAATGGTACATTAGATGGAAAATGGGGTCTTGTCAGTTGATTCCAATCGAAGGAAATGACTAGTCTGCTCAAAGGGGGTACAGGATAAATGGTTGGATGAACCCCTTGAACTGGGGGACCTTCCTCCTATTGTAAAGGAACAGGTGGATTGCCCCCAAGTTCATCAGACTCTGTATTAACAAAAATAATTTAAGCGACATCATTTTCATTCTCTTTGGAAATAGTATCATCTAAAGGTGGACCTTCTGAAGGCAAGACTAGGTTGACTACCATCTCAAACTGTTGAATTTGGTCCTTTATGGACTCATAAGGTTCACTCTCAATGATAGGCATTTCAACCAACGATTGAGTTATGCCAGTTGGATTTTCATCTAGTGATGGACTTGGTAAGAGTTTCTTGTATCCAGGTGGAAGTCGCTATGGTGAAGTAGGACAGTTATCCAAGACACTTTTGGCTTCATCCAAAAAAGGACAATGGTGAAGAGCATGATCACCTTCACATAGCCTACATGGAAATCAACCTTTTCTTTCTATCCATTGACTTCACTAGTTGATGGTGTGTTGTCAACATGATGACCAGAGGTTGATGACACCTGATGGTGCAAATGGGGAGACCATTCTCTAAAGATCCAAGGGATACATGGACATTATCGATGAAGGTGGTCACCCTTGAAAATTATGCATGGAGATCTATTTTTGGAAATTTTGGTGCATAGATTTTTACCAAATGTTGCATGGTTTCCCCCTTGCTTCACTGACTTCTTCTTTTTCTCCTTCCCTTTCTTCTTCTTCTCGGCCACCTAGTTACTAGCATTGCTACTTTCACCAAGCGAAGAGG
This sequence comes from Pinus taeda, assembly GCA_000404065.3. Lineage (NCBI taxonomy): Eukaryota > Viridiplantae > Streptophyta > Pinopsida > Pinales > Pinaceae > Pinus > Pinus taeda. Next base: position 311,149 of record APFE030789900.1, read on the forward strand.
AAGACAGGGAGGGAGAAACAAATGAAGTAGAAGGCAAAGGGTCAACTTCAGTGTGAACTAGTTGATGATTTGATTGTTGAGGAATCATGGTGTTTTGAATGACAGAGGTTGAGAATAGCCATATTGGCAAGCCAATTGTGATTCCTGGAAGGGACAATGTAGCCATATACGGAGCACCAATATCTCCCAAAGAAGAGGAAGGACTAGGATTCCCCCCAAGAGGGATTCATTGCTTGGTGGACTCCATTAGGTCAACCTAAGATCAATGAAGGAATAGGGATGTTATTTCGAATTAAATAAATTTTAATGATGTTTTGACACAACTTTTCTTTTTCAATTTTTAAGAGTCGAGAAAAAGCTAAAGATGACTCTAGTTGCCTTCGATTTTTAATGAGCCTGAAGTGACAAGTGCTCAGATGGACCTTTTCTTTTAAGGAGTCGAAAAGGAATGAAAGTGACTACTCTGGAAATCTAGATAGAGGGATTACCAAATCAATCGCAAAACTGTAATATACACTTTGGTGGTAAATTAAAGAGAAATTACTAAGGACTTATGTATGGCAGTCAATCTTCCCAAATGCTATGTTCAGTGCATTACGATTGATAGGGCAGAAGACATGGCTTCCTATGGATAAAGGATATCAACTTATTATGGTCTCCCAGTATATACTCGACAGTATGGGAAGCACAAGTCCGTACTAGCACTTGTCGTATCAAAAGTAGGAATCGCACAACCTTCGATGAAAATGATAGTTACCAGTTTCTACGACGATAGAACACGTCTCTAGCCTATACTTCTAGATGTGTTGCGTTAGGTTCTAAAGTGTTTTTATGTTCATTGAGATTTATTTTAGAGTTGATCTTGTTTAGAATTTTGTCTTTCAAGGTTCACCGCGTGATGTAGATGTAAAATTCCTAAATATGCAATCTAAAATGATAAACAGTATTTTTTTTAAGTAATGAAAATCCTAGCTACTAAGGAAAGAATATTACGATTCTTTCAATAGAGAGCAAAGAGCACACACTAAATGCACTTTTCCTAAACCATTTTCTGCATATAGTCTGAATGCAAATGCAAATGCATGTATTTTTTTATTTTTTTTCTTAATGTGAGAATGCCAAAAAGGAAAACTAAGTACAGATCTGAATTATTTTCTTCAAAGTGACATTTTGACAATTTCTTTTCAAAATGGAAGGAAGACTAAAACAACAATTTTCGATTTTGACTAGAAAACTGCTTTCGACACTTCAAATATTAACAATTCAAATAAATACAATGGAAAAAGTACCATCTACTATCTAGAGGAGGAAGACTTTATGACAATCTTCTTTTTGATTCAAAATGATAGTTACGACACTTTTGCATCAAAAAATGACAGTTCGATTTAAGCTACTTTTTGACTAGGGATCGTAAATGATGGAAAAATACATAAAAACATTTACTAATCCTAATCAATGGAGGCTGAATAATGTAAAAGAAAGAGGCTTCAACAATGAGATACTGATCATAAGCAGCAAAACAGCTGAATAGAGCTGAAGACAAGCAGGAAAAACCTAAATTTCAAAGAGAGAAATAAGATTACTCAGTCATCGCACCTGTCCTTAACAAAAATAGGGATGCATCTCACCTGCTACACGTGGGAGGTTCGATGCATACTGGTTTCTAGTTACAAATAGTGCGATTGGCCATGGAGCAAAACTGAGTTGGGTTTTTGCTCAGAAATTTGCAGCTAAGTTCAATGATTTAAGGTGAGCTATGATGGAAAGTAAAAACAAAGTACAAAGGTATGATATTAAGAGGTTATTGATCCAACACAAGGGCGTTTAGGATGCCTGTAAGTGAGATGTTCAGTTCATAAACCAACCTAGAGATTGACTGAAGTAACATTCATCTACTTTGAAATTTCATAGTAAGAGCAGTTCGAAGGTTATCTGGCTAACTTCAGGCTCCATTTGTAGTTTATAAAGTAAACAACAATAATAAACAAAAAAACTATTCAGTCCCCAGTGGAGTCACCATTTTGTTTCTGGGAAAACTAGTGTCTTTTCGATCTGCTAGTCCCACTAAGATGGGTAGCTATCTTAGAAACAAAAAATCAAAGCAATTTGTTATTTCCTTTATGTATGATAGATAAGAGAGAAGCAAAGAAGACCAACCTAAATATTTCACTTGATTCCTTACCTGATTTCTCTATCCCTTGATAGAGCTTGCCACTTCTCTCCTACTTGTCCTGCTTAGAGAATACCTGTAGATCCAAAGTAACAAAACACCATCAAAGCATCTCGATTTATAATATCATAAAAAATGTAGAATTAGAAATATATTGAGCATACAATTGCATTCATAAATAACAAGATTCACAAATACACAATTGTATGGAGGAAAACTCAAATAACTTTATTAATAATAGAAATAGAAGATAGGATCACAACCCAACTGTCTGATCCAACATCATCCTCTCAGCATCAAAGCCCTCTTCACCTCATGAAAAGCAAGATCACCCAACAATACAATGTTTATTCTCAAAGAGAAACCAACAACACTTTCTTACAAATTACAAAATTCCGGCGTCCAGATCTCTCTGATGAGGGATCCATTTATAGATGTCTTTTAAGGTGTGAGTTAGCTCTAGGTTTTTGATTAGTTTCATTCCAATGATAGTTGTTGGTTCCACTTGGAGATTTCATTGATCTCTTACTCATCCCTGGGCAAATTCAGAGAGGGAAGTGCCATAGGAGAAGTTTCTAGAAGATTCTATGAGCATCCACTTAGCAAACTGTCTCAGCCATTTGTCCATTCTCGCTCATCGCACCCTAAAAAAGGCCTCTTTAGTAAGTATTTCACCTAGCTAGTGTAGGAGCCTGTATGCATCATACGTTGACAGTGGAGCAGTTAGTCTGGTCCGGTTTTGGCCAGTTCTAACTAGTTTTTCAGGTGGAACTTCTGGGAAATGATGTAATCAGTTGACCATGATCCTTTTGGGTATGAAACAATACTTTTATGGGTTAAAGAGCCCTTGGTTTATCGACATATTTGATTGGGGTTGAAGTTCCCAAATATGTCTATAACACTATGTTTTACTATGGTTAGGTTAGGTTAACAATGTTTCAATATGGTATACCATAGATGGAAATGGTATACCGTGGTTGAATATAGTTAATAATGCCTTTTAAAGTTAACCAAAGGTTGAAATGATAATTTAACATTGTGATGTTCATCATGTTGATATGTGGCAACAAGAATATTCCAATTTAATCTATCCTTGAATTAAATTGTGAATTAAAATCCAACTACTTGGAAATAATTAATTAATTTGTTTCAAATTAATTAGTTGGAGAAATTCAAGTTAGAATTCTTTCTGAAGTCATGCAAGAGTTATCCCTTAAATTAAAGAGATAAGATTGAGTTATATTTGAGTTGTAATTGGTTAACTTAGTTTACTAAGTTAAGTCTAGTTAAATTAGTTCCGCATTGTTTGAGGATCTAATAGAGAGTTAACAGACAGTTGATGCATGTATGCACTCAACTACTGCTACTCCAGTTAACTGAAGATTCCCTCATCAGAAACTCATGCATGTCTATTTTGAGAAAGACCTAGTTGTGATTAAATTCAAGGATAGTGTACTATCAGCTGCATGTGTTTTCTTATAGAGAAAAATCATGCATGCATTCAGGGATCATTCCTTGGGGATTGCGTAGTTCTGATAGTGTGTGAGAGAGGTCATCCCCTTGGTGAGGTGAAGATCATCCACTAGGAATAGCGCAAGGAAATAGGAACTTGGAGGGCAGAGAGGAAGGCTTGAGAGAAGCAAATATTTCCTGTGAACATCTGTGAGGATTGTACTGAGAGCTGGCTAGCTGTGAGAGCTAAGGCTTTGTATAATTCCTATGTATTTCCACCTTGTACGATAATACAAATAGTGGGGTTTTTAGCTGAGGATTTCCCCAAAGTATTTTCATGTGTATTCTGTAATTGATTATTCTTCTTCTGGTTATATGTGTTCAACTTGATATTTAAGCTTTTGCAAATTGATAGTAGAAGTAGGCTATAGTATTCTGCTTTGATTTAAAATGCATTATCAGGTTAATCTACATCATATTTTCTACATAGAGCGAGATTTGTACAGAATTTCTACATGGTATCGGACCTGTGAATAGTATATTGAGAAGAGAATTTGACGTTTGAAGTTTAGGGTTGCAGGTGCAAATTGAATTCATATCATACTTCAAGGTTAGCCAATGGCATTCTATGGCTTATGACTCAAGTATTCCTTCGAAGGTAGCTCGAATTAAATAGCATGGAAAGATAGAATGGAGCTTGTATTAGAAGACAATGGCTTCAAGGATTTCATTGTTCAAGAAATCCCAAAGACAGCTTCAACTAATGCACAAGAGTTGGTTGAGTCAAGGAAGTGTGTGGTGAAGGCAAGACAGATCATTCTTGAGGGAGTTCGAGACCATATTGTGTCGAGTCTTCATGGGAAGGATACTCCATTTCAATGTGGAAGACATTCAAGGACCTCTACTAGAATAATAGTGACCAGAGGAAATTGGCACTCAAGGATAAGCTTCATAGAATCAAGATGGAGAAGGGTGATACTATTTCCACATATCTCAACAAGCTCACCACCTATAGAGATGAGCTTGGTAGTGTGGGAATAACTACTGATGATATGGTGAGCCTCACTCTCCTTGGCCTTTCAAAGAACTGGAATACCTACCAAGAATCTATGAATGGAAGGGAGAAATTGCCAAATTGGGAATGACTGTGGTCAGATCTTATGCAGTAGGAGATCAAGAGGAGCACATGAGATGGTTCTTCATCCAAGAATGATGGTGAAGAAAATATAGCCTTAGCAAGTAAGGCAAGGAAAGGGAAGGGGAAGGCTTCCCATTCCAAATCAAATTCTTCTCCTAGAGGGAAGAAGGGTGACAAGTCTAAAGTAAGATGCTTTAATTGTCATGAGATGGAACATTATGAAACTAATTTCCCATCGAAGAAGTCCAAGAAGGGATCCGCGGAAGTATCGGAAGGTGAAGCATTAGCCTCTCAGTTCAAAATGGACTTTACCCTCATCGCACGCATGGTGTCATCGATGATGGGTTGTGTCTAGTATCTTGATAGTGGAGCCTCATTCCACATGATCGGTGATAAAACGTTAGTCAATGCCTTGGAGGAGAAAGACCTCAAGATGTGCATAGAGATGGGTGATGAAGAAAGGTATAGTGTTTCAGGAGTGGGACAGTTGCTTTTCAGAGGGAGCATGAAGCTCCTATCACCTTGACATATATGATGTATGTGCCTGGACTGAAGAAGAACTTGGTATCGGTCACCATGTTGGAGGTCAAAGGCTACGATGTTGTCTTCACTAAAGGAAAGGCGTTCCTAGGACACATAGCCATGGGTCAGACCAAGAGGATAGGGATTCTGATGAAGAATCTCTATAAACTAGACGTAGATGATTGTACAACAATGAGTATGAAAGCAGAATTGGAGCAAAGCCAAGACATTGGTGAGTTGTGGCACTGGTGGTTGGGCCATTTGCATCATGGGGCTTTGAAGATAATACAATAGATATCTATAGGACTTTCCAAAGGTAAAATTGAGCAAGTTGACACATGAAAAGGTTGTACCTTGGGAAAGTACACCAAGTCTTCTTATCATGATCGAGACAGTCGAGCAAATGTTATCTTAGAGCGAGTTCATACAGATGTGTGTGGACCATTCTTGATGGCATCCACAATGAAGCAAAGGTATTTTGTGATTTTCATTGATGATTATTCTCGTAAATGTTGGATTCGTTTCATTCAGAAGAAGGACCAAACCTTCGCAAAGTTTTGTGAGTTCAAAGCTTTGGTCGAGAAAGAGCCAGGGAAGAAGATGAAGGCCTTGAGAAGTGACAACAGTGGAGAATATGTCTCTCAAGAGTTTAAGGACTTTTGTGCAGCGGAAGGAATTAAACGAGAGTTTATGGGACCTCATAACCCACAACAGAATGGGGTGGCTGAGAGGAAGAACAGAACTATTGTAGGCACAACATGGACAATGCTTCATGGCCAAGTCCTACCACGTCACTTGTGGGCTGAGGCATCCAACACAACTGTCTATTTGCATAATAGAAGCCTGCATCACATAGTTGGGATGAAGACACCAGAGGAAGCTTTCTCCAGTAAGAGACCAGACGTGGGTCACTTCAGGATCTTTGGCTCATCGGTATATTGCCATGTGACAAAGGATGCACAAAAGAATCTTGAGCTGACAACAAATTTGGGGATATTTGTGGGGTACATTGATACACCTCACAACTATCGGGTGTACTTGCGTACCTATCAGAGGACAATGGTTCACAAAGATCTCAAGTTTGATGAACAGAAGGCCATGCAAGTTTCCATTGAGAGGGAGCTCCATCTATAGGCTATGGAGGAATTATTGGTTCCTAAGGAGGAGGAGCCTCAAACTAATGTAGAGAAGCCACATGTAGAGGTTCCAGGAGTGGAGACATCCACTCCAGTAGAGTCTTCCAGAGATGGATGGAAGCGCACAAGAGAAGCTGACAGATTGTTCAAGGTTGTGAGAGAGAATGTAGGAGCACTATTTTCTCAGCGCAGATATAGGAGGTCACTTGAGAGGTACACTGGATACATGGCCCTTGCTGGGGAATGTGTTGAGACTGAGACATCTTCCTTTGAGGAAGCAATGCAACAGTTGAATTTGGTTGATGCTATGGTGGAGGAGTATGACTCCATAGTTCGTAATAGTGTTTGGGACATGGTTTCGAGACTGGACAACAAGTCAATTGTGAATTCCCATTGAATTTACAAGGTAAAGCAAGCTACTAATGGTAGTGTGGAGAAGCATAAGGCAAGATGTGTTTCCCGTTGCTTTTCATAGATCAAGGAGGATCATGTTGCTACAATGTATATTTCAACAGAGAAACAAGATGTTGACATTTTGACAAAGGCATTGTCAAAGTGTAAACTAGAATTCCATAGAGACAGGATCGAGGTGGCTGATAATCCCTTTCTTGTTGAGAGGGAGCGTTGAAATGTGGCAACTAGAATATTTCAATTTAATTTGTCCTTGAATTAAATTGTGAATTAAAATCAAATTTAGTCTTAACAGCTACTTGGAAATAATTAATTAATTTGCTCAAATTAATTAGTTGGAGAAATTCAAGTTAGAAGTATTTCTAAAGTCATGCAAGATTTATCCCTTAAATTAAGGAGATAAGATTGAGTTATATTTGAGTTGTAATTAGTTAAGTCAATTTATTGAGTTAAGATTAGTTAAACTAGTTCCAAACTATTTGAGGAACTAATAGAGAGTTAACAGTTAGTTGATGCATGCGTGCAATCAACTATTGCTACTCTAGTTAACTGAAGATTCCCTCCTCAGAAACTCATGCATGTCTATTTTGAGAAAGACCCAGTTGAGATTAAAGTCAAGGATAGTGTACTATCAGCTACATGTGTTTTCTTATAAAGAAAAATTGTGCATCCATTCAGGGATAATTCCTTGAGGATTATACAGTTCTGAGAGTGTGTGAGAGAGGTCATCCACTTGGTGAGGTGAAGAACATCCACTAGGAATAGTGCAAGAAAATAGGAGCTTGGAGGGCAAAGAGGAAGGCTTGAGAGAAGCCAAGATCAATTCTGAACATCTGTGAGGTTTGTACTCAGAGCTAGCTAGCTGTGAGAGCCGAGGCTTTGTATAATTCCTATGTATTTCCACCTTGTATGATAATAAAGATAGTGGGGTTTTCAGCTGAGGCTTTCCCAAAAGTATTTTCATGTGTATTGTGCGATTGATTATTCTTCTTCTAGTTATATGTGTTCAGCTCAATCTTTAATCTTCTGCAAATTAATAGTAGAAGTAGGTTATAGTATTCTTCTTTGATATATATTGCATTATCAGGTTAATATACATTAGATTTTCTACATAGAGTGAGATTTGTAGAGAATTTCTACACATCATGGTTGACTTGTGATGATTCAATACTTCATTCCTCAAAGGCTATCTTGCTTGTGACGAATAGAAAGAGTTATGTCACATTGTGATGTTCTTGAGTAGTTATTTTCAATTGATATTCACACCATGTATATGTCACATTGCAATTTTCATCTTTATTTTCTTGTGTTTATTGCAACATTCATGAATAATTATGTCAAATTCAATGATCATTAAGCTTTTTTTCACCTTAGGGCGTTCCATAAGGGTTATTTTTGAGCATTATTTTCTTGAATGGTCACAAGGAATTGTAATATACATTCTTAGTCATTGCATATGAAATTATTACATTTGTAAATGGTTATCACACATTGTGAGGTATATATTAATGAACTTGTGTAAAATTATTAGGTTTTTTAAGATATATGTGACATTGTCATGTTCATGAAATTATATGTCCAATTGTAATGTTTCTTAATAGATATCTAGCAATGTGTCATTCATTTTGGTTGAATTATGAGTGAATTTATATGTATTTGAATACTTATTTGATTATGAAATGGTATTCATGGGTTAGGTTAGATAGTGACATTCCTCATTATTATTTCGTAATGTGATATTTATTATGGTTGACTTTAATTGACCATGGTTATTCCTAGTTCAACATGGTTCACTATGGTTTACTTTGGTAGATTATGGTTAACCATGTTTATTACAGTTAGGCATGGCTAACCATGGTTGATAATGTTGATTATATTTAATCATGGTTTATTATTGTGTTCTCACATTATGTTTTCCATCAAGGGTTATGTCTTTGCAACATTCATCAATGGTCATGTTGGAATAATATGATCCCCAATTAGTATGTTCCATTATAATACTTATATTTCTTTAAATATGTTAAATTTCAACTATTCTAACTGTTGGGTCACATTATAATGATTAGAAGAATTTCTAGGTCTAAAATGGGCCTTCTAAAGATATTATAAAATAATTGTGGAAATAATAAAATAAGATTACATTACATCATCAAATTTTAGAGGGAAAAAATAAAAAACTATTTTTCAACTCATATTTCAACTTATCTCCCTATGGGTTTACTAAATGTTTTAGACAGAACACTCATTGAATGAAAAATTTGATTCCTCATCCAAGGAGTACCCATATTTCATACTTTCAATAGAACCTTCTACACAAAAAAATGATAAATACATGAAAAATGTGTTTCAATCACATTTTTTCATGTATTTATCATTTTTCATGTAGCAGGGTCCATTGAAAGTATGCAAGATGGCTACTCTTTAGATGATGAATTAAATTTTTCATCCAAAAAGTGCTCCTGCTTGAAATTCTACTAAAATATTAGGGAGATAAGTTGAAAATACAAGTTGAAAGAGTAGTTTTATTATTTTATTACTTTTTAATCTTTTTACCTTTTTACTCCAAAAATGGTGAATCATCCCCCATGGTTGACATCATATTCTGGAATCCTATTAGTTCTTATAAAGTTTATTTTAGCTGTACATTTTTCTTAGGAGGTTGGATTAAACATTTTGGTTATGCAAACTTATGAGACTTCTTAAGGGCTAGGTTTCATTAGAATGTTCTTGAATTGTCATGATGGATTATCATTCATCTTGATTCACATTTATGAAATTGTTATATTCATAAATGTCTATGCCATATGGTGATGTACATCATAGTTGACTTATGTCAAATTATAAAATTTATGAATGGATATGTTTCATTGTGGAATTTATCTTAGTTGACTCATGTCAAACTATTATATTCTTGAATGGGTCTGTTATAATGTGATGTTACTAAATGATTTAGGTTAGATTATGTTTTTCATTAATATTATTTCATATTAAAATATTTATCAGGTTGACTTATGTTAAACATGGTTGATCTATGTTAACCATTATTGTCTTTAGCTAGCCATGGTTCACTATGGTTGACTTGAGTTTCTCATGTTGATTATGGTGGACCATGTTTAACCAAGGTTTACTATGGAAATGTTGCACTATAACATTCATCTTGGTTTATTTATTTAAAATTGCTACGTTTTTAATGGTTATGTCGCATTATAATTCTCATCAAGGGTTATGTCAAATTAGAATGTTCCTAAAGGTTTATGTTGGATTGTGTTGTTCCCTCATGATTATGTAACATTGCAACTTACATCTTCCTTGAATTATGTCAATTTATTTGGTTAAATTTGCTTGTTAGTGGTTGAACATGTTTGAATACGGTTGTATTTAACTAACTTAGTTTGTCCACGGTTGAATTTGGATGAAATATTTCTACTATCGTTGACCATGTTGACTTTGTTTGACTATGGATGACAATGGTTGATAATGTTTTCCTATGGTTATGTCTCGATGACGATGGTTTTCTTTATTTCATTTTTTTATGGTTGACCACAGTTATTTATGATTCGGAATGGTTCACCATGATTAACTGTGATTAAATTAGGTTGGCAATTTTTTATTATATATAACTATGATTATCCATGTTAAAATATTTTTGACTTTAATTTACCATCATTGGTATTAGTTGGCCTTGGTTATTTATGGATGACTATGTTTTAGAATGATTGAATACAAGTTGACTATGGTTGACTTAGGCTAATCATGATTCCATTTAGTAGACCATGGTAAAATATGGTTGGGCCATAATTATTAATAGTTGACCATATATGTTGTTTTTAGCTAAGAGTTACTATTGTAATGTCACATGTATTGTTCATCACGATCGAATTATTATGAATTACTCCATTCCTAAATGGTTAACTTGCATTCTGATGTCTGAAATGAGTCACGTCACCTAATTATAATATTATTGAGGGGTTATATTCATTTGAGATGTTCCCCCATGAATATGTTACATTGTGATGTCATATTCATCAAATTATTTTGAAGTGTTATACTCCTAAATGTTTATTTAAAATTCAACATTCCTTAATGGTTATGTGACCTTTTGGCATTCCTTAAGGTTTATAATTCAATGCAATCTTCTTGAATAATCATGGTGCATTATGATATACAACTTGGTCATCATATATGGAATTGATATATTCCTTAATGATTATATTGCATTAAAAGGTACATGTTGGTGGACTTATGTTGAATCATTGTGTTTGTTAAGGGATATCTTGATTTTTTATGTTTATTAAAAGATGTGCTATATTACGATGCTTCTCAATGGATATGTTGTAGTGAAACATTCACCTTGGTTGACTTATTTTGAATTTCTATCTCTGTGAATGGTTATTGAAATGTCATATTACTTAAGGGTTAGGATAGAGAGTGGAATTCCTTAATGGTTATTTTATATTGTGACTTTTATTATGGTTGAATTATGTCAAGCATGATTTTGTTTAGTTGGCCATGGTTCACTATAGTAGACATTAATGTATTATGATGACCAATGTTGATTATGGTTATCCATGATTGACTATGGTTGGAAAAGTTGATTATGTTACACTATGGTTCACTTGGTAATGTCACATTATGATGTCAATATTAGTTGACATATGTTGAATTACAAAGGTTAGTTATTTTCTAGGTGGATTGTGGAACTTATACACATAGTAGTGAACAAGGCATGAATGGAAATGGGTAATAGAGCTCCATAAGAAGAGATAAATGACTAGACAAGAGAGACATAAGTAGTTTTCCAAGAGGAATAAGCACATTTAACAAAGAAAGAGAATTAAAATTTTGGTTAGGGAGCAATCCATTTAGGTTAACACATATTGGATAAAAACATCCAAGTATGAATTCATGGTAATTCATAAATGAATGAGAAATATAATTGGGTAATTGGATAGTAATTTGAACTTCATTCATACACTAAAGAGAAATAGAGGGAGAGGATACTAGGGGACTATGTAGCAAAGAAGGAAGGCCCTATCCTTATATTTTTTGGGGTAGTTAGTGGGGTGTTAGAATGTAATGTTGGTCCAATTGAGCTCAACCCTAGGTATTTTTGGATCATTGATCTGATAACCTTACATAGAGTGAGCACCTTGTGAGAACCATACTTTTACTCTTCTTGTATCATTTCTCAACTAGGAGGTGGGTTGTTATAAATAAAAAATATGAAACAGAGCTCATAATTGGGAAGAATATGGCTATAACTTAGTTAGTTTCACTAACAAAAAAATAAGTTATTTCTCTTGCTTTCCTATGCAATTGTTTAATATGATGCATCTTATTGGAATATTCATGTACTTGTACTTGGCATTATGATTGTTGTTGAAGATATGAAATTGTTTTATTCATAAATGGCTATGTCACATTGCGAGGTACATCATAGTGGACTTATGTAAAATTATAAAATTTATGAATGGATATGTTTCATTGTGGCATTTATCTTAGTTGAATTATGTCAAACTGTTATGTTCTTGAATGGGTGCATTATAATGTGATGTTACTAAACGATTTAGATTAGATTATGATTTTCCTTAATATTATTTAATATTAAAATATTTATCATGGTTGACTTATGTTAAACATGGTTGACCTATGTTAAGCATGATTGTCTTTAGCTAGCCATGGTTCACTGTGGTTGACTTCAGTTGCTCATGTTAATATATGGTTTACCATGCTGATTATGTTTAACCATGGTTTAATATGGAAATGTTGCACTACAACATTTGTCTTGGTTTATTTATTTAAAATTGATACATTTGTTAATGGTTATGTCACATTATAATGTTCATCAAGGGTTATGCCAAATTAGAATGTTCCTCAAGGTTTATGTTGGATTGTGTTGCTCCCTCATGATTATGTAACATTCCAACTTACATCTTCCTTGAATTATGTTAGATTTATTTGGTTAACTTTGGTTGTTAGTTGTTGAACATATTTGAATATGGTCGTATTGAACTAACTTAGTTTTCCCATGGTTGAATTTGGATGAAATGCTTTTAGTGTTCTTGACAATGGTGACTTTGGTTGACTATGGATGACTATGGTTGACAATGTTTTCCTATCGTTATGTCTAGACGACCATGGTTTTCCTTATTTTGGTTTTTAAAGGTTGAACACAGTTATTTATGATTCAACTTGGTTGGACATGATTAAACATTATTAAATTAGATTGGCCGTTTTTTCTTATAGATAACCATGACTTTCCATGTTAAAATATTGTTGACTTTAGTTTACCATCATTTATATTAGTTGGCCTTGGTTATTTATGGATGACTATGTTTTAGAATGGTTGAATACATTTTGACTATTGTTGACTTAGGTTAATCATGATTCCATTTAGAAAACCATGGTAAAATATGGTTGGGCCATAATTATTAATAGTTGACCATATATGTTGTTTTTAGCTAAGAGTTACTATTCTAATGTCACATTGTATTGTTCAACACGATTGAATTATTATGAATTATTCCATTCCTGAATGGTTAACTTGCATTGTGATGTATAAAAAGGGTCATGTCGCCTAATTATAATATTCTTGAGGGGTTATATTCAATTGAGATGTACCCCCATGAATATGTTACATTGTGATGTCATATTCATCCAATTATGTTGAAGCGTTATACTCCTAAATGGTTATTTAAAATTCAACATTCATTAACGATTATGTGAACCTTTGGCATTCCTTAAGGGTTATATTTCATTGCAATGTTATTGAATTGTTATGGTGCATTACGATATACATATTGGTAATCATATATGGAATTGATATATTCCTTAATGATTATGTTTCATTAAAAGGTACATGTTGGTGGACTTCTGTTCAATCATTTTGTTTGTTAAGGGATACATTGGATTTTTGTGTTTATTAAAAGATATGCTATGTTACGATGTTTCTCAATGGATTTGTTGTAGTGCAACATTCATCTTGGTTGACTTATTCTGAATTTCTATCTCTATGAATGGTTCTTGCAATGTCATATTACTTAAGGGTTAGGTTAGAGAGTGGGGTTCCTTAATGGTGATTTTATATTGTGATTTTTATCATGGTTGAATTATGTTAACCATGATTTTATATAGTTGGCCATGGTTCACTATAGTAGACATTAACGTATTATGATGACCAATGTTGACTATGGTTATCCATGATTGACTATGGTTGGAAACATTGATTATGTTAAACTATTGTTCACTATGGTAATGTCACATTATGATGTCAATCTTAGTTGACATATGTTGAATTACTAAGGTTAGCTATTTTCTAGGTGGATTGTGGCACTTATACACATTGTAGTGAACAAGGAATGAATGGAAATGGGTAATAGAGCTCTAGAAGAAGAGATAAAGGACTATACAAGGGAGCCATAAGTAATTTTCCATGAGGAATAAGTGATGATCCTCATCATTGGGTGACTATATGGGCCTTAATATACCTCCTAGATTATTTAAATCAACTCTTGTCATAATTTCTTACATAATTTGATTATATTTTGCTTAATGAGATAACTAAAAGTGAGATATTATGCCTAGTGGACTAATGTGCATTGTTTGCAGGTTTTTAATAGCAAGTCATGGAAATTTTGGCTAATTAAGTCAGAAACCCGAATGAGACAAGGAGCAGAGATTGTAGGAGATAGATCCTCCTCATTTACTCCTCACGCATTCGAATATTCCTCCATAAAATCACACTATCTTTGAGTATAACAAGCCAAATCATGAAGATCAAAAGGCAACTGAGCAAGTGATAGTTGAAGAGCCAGTTCATCTTCAGTTTGGGAGCTGAGCCTCCTTAGATTTAGGGAAGTTATTGGAGACTTCAGTTGTATAAATAAGGAGGCTTAGATCCTCATTAGGATTCGAATTTTTGATGTAAAATCACTAAGCATTTTTCGAGCTAAAGACTTGTGGAAGACATTGTTATGTAATTTTCTGATTTGATAATGAGAATGAGCATTTCTTTGATCCATCATTGAGTTGACTCAAATGGCTAAAGCTCTTGGGTTAGGGCCCAACCCTAGAGAGGAAGGATCCTCTTCTTGTATTTATATTCTTAGTTCATTTTATAAATTAATGATTCAATTGTCTTTAGCATTATTTCATTGCAAGTAGTTGTGGATTTGATTAGTTTGCTTCCATTTGTGCGTTGATGTAGCAGTAGCTTAGGAAGGTAAAGGATGTCCAAAAGCTATTAGTGGGTTGACATGGACTCACTCCTCCCTTCAGGGACCATGGTTTGAGGAAAGAACTCCTATGTAGCCCCAAAAAACCAGAATTTTGATTTCTCATGGAATTTAGGATTTTCTGTCACTTAGCGAGCATTTTACTAGTTTTCAAGAATAGGATTTAATTTCCATTTATGATGTTTGTTAGCGCTTAAAATTTCACCTCAAGCTGAAAAAGGCAAACCTCAAGGCAACATCAAACCATTTAGCCTCGTAGCTAGCCCTACGGGGCAGGAGAAGGCTCTCTCCGGTCAATCTTGGTAAAATCTTCAATGGATGAGATGAACAATAGGGTAACACTAATTTTAGGCTAGTAAACTGATAAAAGAATTTGATTTTGGGGGTTTTGGGTTTTTGGTGGCAAGCTGAGGAGAGGGCAAATTTGGCTGCGGGGATGGGACACAGTTTCTGCAGGGAAGTCTTTGGGGCGACGTAGGAGGCTGTGCTGATGTCTTTGACTGAAGTGAATGGTCAGGAATGAAAACGAGAAGGCTAAAGAGAGCAAATAATGAATTTGAATTCTCTTTAAACAGTAGAAAACATCAAATTTAAACAAACTTAAAAGCAGAGCATGACAAGCATGAATTCTTACTTTATCACTTCATCTGTTTAATATGCAGAAGTATAAAAGGAAAATGAAACACATAACAAAGCTTACAATGACTGAAGAATCACACCATCAACACATGAGTCCACAAGAATCCCAAAGATGACTGCAAAACCCTGGTCTTCCTTGCCAAAAATTGCAGAGATACAAGAGATAATACAATGAGCTACTGCTCTCTCAAGAGTCCCACCATCACAATGAGTAAGAAAGTACATAATATAGATGATCTAACCTCTTTCCCTACCTTCATGGGTCGAGCTCACTATCCTAGGAGCATTTTTAACAATTTCTAAACTAAGCACTACAAAATAGGCATTCAAAACAACTTGCCTCTATAAACTTGGAAATTAGTTCATACATTGAATTTTTACCCTTTACATGAGAAATTCTTCTAGAAGAGTTAAAAAAGAGTAAAAGTATCCAAAAAGTGTCACAATTACATCCATTAAGATCATCATTAACCTCAGAAAGTTGAAAAAGGTCAAAACTGGAATTTCTGGGCTGAACTGGTCAAATCTGGCAACATTTCCTCAACTGGTCGCGCCGCTTTTCTCAACGGGTCGCGCAATTTGGAGCTCTGTTTGGAGGCCTTCCCGGTATCAAAATTGGGTGTAGGATAGCGCGTTGGAAATTTCTACGAGTCTACTTTCCAGCCCAACTGGAATTTTTGAATTTCAAGGTCATTTTTCCAGTCAAAACGCAAATCTCCCAAGACTGCTTCTCCAACTCAGAAAAGGGGCAGAAAGTCAAAATTTTCATGTATTTTGACCTTTTGGAGGCTCAGAACTCCATAACAACTCAAATACATCCATAGGCGTATGTAACATTACATGAAAAATCCAAAAATGCTGAGTTTTTGCAAAACGGAGCTACGATGACAAAGGGTCTCACCGGGGGTGAGACCCGTTGAGAAGCCAAAACCTGTAAATTTCCAAAAAATTCCAAAATTACCCAAAATTCTCAAAATTTCTTGGGATTTGTGCTGTAGCTGATGCTAGTGAGTGCCATGATCTTTGAGGGATGACTCCGCCAAGATACGGAGTGGATTGGTCCTTTTCTTCCACCTAAGAGCCTCGGCACCTTCTTTGGAACATTTTCATTCTAACCTTGCATACCTGCATCCTTGCCCAATAGTGATAGTGATTTTTCTCCTTTGTACCTCAACCTCTGTAGATGATGAATGGTCATCACTTTGCTCATAAGTCTCGGCTTCTGACATGGCTTTTGGAGCAAAGTGGACAAACTGAAAGACACATGAAACTGCTGTCTCTGCCTGCAAAAATGTTGAACTCTATGTTGTTTCAAGGGGAAAAACATGAGGGGAATGTTAGGGGAGGGAATTTCTTAATAAGGAATGGGAAAATATGAAAATAACAGGGAATTTCAAGGGAGATTTAGCAAATGATCATGCTTATAGGGACACATATTTGTAAATGGGAAATCATTTGCAAAGATTATTGCATATGGAAAAACATGCATGGAAATGAACATGGGAACATATATACATGTTTAATAGGGAAATAGGGAAATCATGCACAAAACATGCTGACATATTTACCAACATTTTTGTTATTTACACATGCATATGGTAGAGGGGAATTAGGGTTTTCATTTTTGTGTTTTGATGCTTTGGGAGAGGGGTAGGGTTTTCAGTTTTAGTGATTTAGGGATGGGAAGGGGATTTGTATTTCGTTTATAAAATGATCATGGGGAAAAGAAATGTACGTATGAGTGTGGGCAAAAGGGAAGGGAAGGGAACCAACTAAAGGGAAAAACAACTTGAAACACCATAAACCCTAGCACAGTTTGCTCATTAATATTGCAGCCATATAAGTCTATTCATTTGCAAGATTTGAGGTTAAAATCATAGCATGAGGTCTTACATCCATCACCAACCACAAAAATGATGTGTAAAGAGCCTACCTTGCACAAATTTGATGACTTGGAGGAAGATTGGGCAATTGTTTTGAAGTTTGCAGCAAGACAGCTTAACGGGTCTCGCAGGCTGCTCAAAAGGTCTCGCACCGCCCAACGGGTCTCGCCAATTATATTTTTGCAGTGTGGAGGGGCGCTCAACGGGTCTCGCACCGCCCAACGGGTCTCGCAGGCCTCTCAAAAGGTCTCGCACTGCTCTGCTGCCCGAAATCGCTGCAATTCTGCTCCTTTCGCCTATCACTCTCTCAAACTCTCTCTTGCAAGCTTTCAAATGCACAATGAGAGTGAAAGGAGGGCACATATTCTTTTATAAACTTCATTTGGAAAAATTTCATCCATAAACCCACTTTATAAGGTTTCTTTTTGACACTTTTTTTAAAAAATACTGATTTTGATTTCCTTTATCCTGAATTTGACTTTTTGAGTGCTCTGACTTGATTCTTTTTGCAGGTAGATCATCTGAAGGACCTTGGCAAGGGGACCAGGGTTGCAGTTTGTCTTTTTGAAAACTTAGAAATTTCATCATATATTTACAAAATTGAGAAAATGACCTTGGGCTTTAAAAACAAAGTTTTTAAATCCAAGGTAAAAATTGACTGTACAAGATAAAAATATCGAAGAAACATGTTAACTAACCTCCCTCTGGCTTGCTGAGTACTCATGGCTTTTCAGAGACATGACCTTGCAGAGACAAATGACCAAAACCCTAGACCTAGGAATTTGACAATAAGACACATCAAGACAAGCTTGAAAAACTGTAATAACTGATATGACCTGATCCAGCAAAGCCAAGAGGGGCACAAAGACCAGCTCCTCCATCAGGTTTATGGCATGCCTAACGGGGTGCAAAATTTGACACTGATGAGACACCTACTAATGCAAATGCAAAGAGCTTTTTGATCACTGATGGAGGGCTTTCAAGACCGACACTAACATTGGCTCCAATGGGGATGGTAGCTCCTTGGAGGTGCCAAGAACTTTAGACCTATGGGAGAGCAGACCAGTGCCTTATCTATTGGGCAATGGAGTCAATTTATTCACATGTTACCAAATTTGAAAACAACTTTATTTGACTTGGACAATTTACTGAAATCCAGGACTAACTTTGACACTAACTCACTTATTCTATGCAGAAAATGAAATGACTGAAACAACTTGTAAAACTCACACCAACTAACCACCATTTTCAGAATTATAGCCTTCACCACGGGCCCCAAACTGAAGATGAGAGATCAGTTTCACACTTGCTGCAGAATGAAAATAAGATGGTACTTATAATGAGAGTGAGTAGAGCAGAAAATGCTCAAGCATGATACTTTTTGAGCAGGCGGCCATTCACCGACCCACCAAGACATTCCTCACCGTTCATTTCTTTAAGAAGAAAAGCATTTGGACCACGGTATGCTGCAATTTTGTAAGGACCTTTCCACAAGTTGTCAAATTTTCCGTGTTTCCCTTTGTCTTCATTGCGGGCATCCCATCTCAACACAATGTCATCAATATGAAAATCATCAGCTTTGGCCTTTTTATCATAAATTTTCTTTATGCGCTCCTGCAACTTAAGGGAATTCTGATGAACCCCATCTCGTGTCTGCTGTAAATGAATCATTTGACTGATCCGCCTTTGCATAGAATCCTCTTCACCACTAGCTTCTTGAAACAACTTTGCTACCGGAACACTAAGTGAAGTAGGAAAAATTGCATCTACTCCATAAACAAGTTCAAAAGGTGACATTCCAATTGACTTCTTATGACTTACCCAATCAGCCCATAATGCATGTATCAACTTCTTGTGCCAACTTTTCTTATTTATTTCCAGCAATTTCTTTATGATATTCAATAGCGATTTGTTTGACGATTCGGCCAGCCCGTTACCTTGCGGATGATAGGCAGTTGAATGAACCAAGCTGATGTTATATTTATAACAAAAATCAACCAGCTTCTTTGATTTGAATGCTGTTGCGTTATCGATAATTATCTTATGTGGACAGCCAAAACGTGACAAGATATTATCTTCAAGAAAGGAGATAATTAACGAGTCCGTAGCTTGCCGAGTAGGAATGGCTTAAATCCATTTTGTGAAGTAACCTGTGGCGGTCAAGATCCATCGATGCTGCCTGGAAGATGCTGGATGGATTTCACCAATAAAATCCAAGCCCCATTGCTGAAATGGTGCACTGATTTCGACCGACTTGAGAGGTAAAGGCTGTAATTTCTGTTTCCCTTGAAAATTTTGACATTCATGACAGCTCTTTACTGCTTTATACACATCAGAAAATAAAGAAGGCCAATAAAAACCAGCTCTCAAAATCTTATTAGCCGTGGTCTTCCAAAATAAGTGACCCACACAGTCACCTTTGTGAAAATCATCAACCGTTGTCTTAGCTTCCTCTTCTACCAAACAGTTCAGCAAGATGCCACCGG
>APFE030789901.1:0-13119 GCA_000404065.3 Pinus taeda
TCTTTGATGTGACTGTCTGATTTTTCTTGTTCATGCTCATTATTTATGGTATTGGTATGCAAAAATAAGTCAAAGTATAAATAAGAAAGATTTGGTAAAAGAATTAGATAATACTGATTCACCCCCCCCTCTCAGTATTATTGTCAACAGATCTCATGTGTCCGAACCTCTCCACCAAATATCGTGGCTAGAGCACATCCAATGCTACTCCAAATCAACACTCCCTCTTATCGAGGATTGTGCTCTAGCAATACTCCTCACTGAGTATTACTCTGATCATTCGGCATCGGTACCTATGCTAATGCTAGGTCTCCCTGCCCAACATCCTCTGCACTGTTGCATCTTGTACTACTGCCCATGGTTCTGCCACTTCCATTGATGCATCTGTACGACAACTCCCTCCACATCTGTGTTGCTACTAGTCCTTTCTCACAGGACTGCATCCGCACTGCACCTTCCTCTGCATCTGTGCTGCTATTGGTCCTTTCTCCCAACACTATATCTGCACTGCAACTCCCTCTGCATATGTGCAGTTGTTGGTCCTTTCTCCCAACACCGCATCTGCACTGCAACTCCCTCTTCATTCGTGATGCTAACACACTACTTCTAAAAGGGGTTCTTTACCATCCCCATCTTTCCTCTGAAGTAGTCAAATTTTGACTTTCCAAGGGCCTTAGTGAGGATATCTGCCACTTGTTCCCCTATAAGAGTGTAGGTCAACTGTACAGCTCCACGTTGGACACAATCTCTGACAAAGTGACACCGGATATCACTATGCTTTGACCTATCATGAAATATTGGATTCTCAGAGAGTTTGATGCAACTCTAATTATCACACATGATCCTAGTCGCTTTCATATTTCTTTTGAATAAGTTTACCATCAGTTTTCTAAGCCATATGGCTTCACACGAAGTTGTGCTTACTGCCATATATTCTGCCTCAGACGAACTTAGAGCCACAGACTTCTATTTCCTACTACACCAAAAGGTTATTCCTGATCCAATGTTGAAACAGTGCCCAGAGGTACTTTTCCGATCCACTGAACTTCCTGCCCAATCTACATCAATAAATCCACTCAACCTGATATCCTTTGCCTTGATGTACAAGAGCCCATAATCAATTGTTCCCTGTAAATACCTGAGAACATGTTTGGTTGTTGCCCAGTGAGCCCTCTTTGTTTCCATGATGAACTCACTGAGGGTGTTAACAGCGTAGCAAATATCTGGCCTAATATTGACTAGATACATCAGGGACCCTATGTGTTGTCGGTATATGTTGGGATCGACATCCTTGTCTTCTGATGCATCAATCTTCTTCCAGTTGGTGATCATTGTCGTAGCCATAGGTCTATAGTCTCCCATCCCAAACCTTTTCATAATTTCTGCAGCATATCTTCCTTGCCCAAAGAAGATTTCTCCTTTTTGCTGTCAAACTTCCAACCCTAGAAAATAGTGCATTTGTCCCAGATCCTTCATATCAAACTCTGTGGCTAGATTCTTCTTGTAGTCTTCAATGAGTCTGGATGATCCTGTTAGGAAGAGATCATAAGTGGTTCGCTCTCTACGACCAGATAGTAGAGATTCGGATCCGCGTCACTCTTGACAAACCCCATCTTCTGCAAGTAGCCATCTATTTGACCATACCATGCTCTTGGTGCTTGCTTCAGCCCATACAAGGCTTTCTTCAGTCTACATACATGAGACTTATTCTCATGAGTTTCAAAGCCCTCTAGTTGTTCAATGTATACTTCTTCTTCTATTACTTCGTTCAGAAATGTCGTTTTGACATCCATCTGATGGATCTCCCATCCCATCTGGGCTGCAAGAGATATCACAGTCCTAATAGATATATACTTGGCTACCGGGGCAAAGGTTTCCTCATAGTCAATCCCTTCCTTTTGAGCATACCCCTTAGCAACAAACCTGGCCTTGTATTTTCCAATACTGTCATCTGCAACATATTTGATCTTGTAGATCCATCTTGAACCTACCATAGATTTGTCTTGAGGCCTTGACACCACCTCCCAGACATCATTTACCATTATGGAATTAAACTCCTCCACCATCGCATCTAGCCATACCTGATGTTGAGCTACCTCCTTGAAGCTGGTAGGTTCTCCATCCTGAGCTACTAACGCCTGATACATGTCTAGTTGTTTTCGTTCCCTTTTACTGTTCCATGGCTCTCCGATGAAGTTCTCTACATCACGCAGTATCTGTCGAAGTTCCCTGTTGGTTCTTCCTTTTCCAATAGGTTCTTATGTTTGCTCCTCTTCCTCATCTTGAGAATCTTCCTGATCTAAGGAAGGATTCTTCACTTACGTTGGTTGAAGAGGCATGACCAACAAATTCTCTTTTGACTACTCCTTGGAAGGCATTTCACGAGATCTTCTGAAAGCTCTATCCTCCATGAACTTTACATCTCGTCGACTACTACCTTCATGCTCCCTGAAAGATAGATCCTGTATGCCTTAGCGTTCTCGCTATATCCTGCCAAATACCCCTTTTCTACAGTATGATCTAGCGTCTTCCTCTTTTCTTCGGGTATGCAACAATATGCCAAACTCTCAAATCTCCTGACTCCCAAATATCCTGAAATGACTGATTTCAGGTGTCTTCTCAGTGAAGACTTTCTCTGGAGTAATCTTGCCCAACGCCCGATGAGGAGTCCTATTATGAACGTAGACAATTGTGTTGCATGCTTCTGCCCACTGAAATTTTGGCATATCCTGATCATACAGCATGGCCCTAGATGCTTCTACAATAGTCCTGTTTTTCCTTTCTGCCACCCCATTCTGCTCTGGATTGTAAGGAGTTGTCCACTCTCTTCCAATGCTCTCCTTAGCGCAAAATTTAGTGAAGTCCTTATCGACATATTCTCCACCATTATCTGAGCGCAAGACTTTTATTTTCTTACCTGTCAAATTCTCCACTAGAGCCTTGAACTCCTTGAATCGACAAAAAACCTCATCCTTGGTTTTCAAAAAATAGATCCAAGTTTTCCTCGAGTGGTCATCAATGAAAGTAAGGAAATAGTCGGCACCGCTGAGAGCTTTGACGGACATAGGTCCGCAGATATCTGAGTGTATCAATTCTAGTACACTCTTGGCCCTGTGGTTGCTCCTGGGAAATGTTGCCTTGGCATACTTTCCTAGAGTGCATCCCCTGCATACATCATCTCGTTCCGTACTCGGATCTAGAACTCCTGCTATAGTACTCCTGTAAATTCTTAGAGCTCCATGGTGCAAGTGACCCATCCTTCTGTGCCATAGTTCGTTCAAGTCTTTGTCCCCATGACTACCTATTAGTGCCATTGGAGATTCTAATTGTAATCTGTACAACCGATTACTTTTGATCCCGATCTGCACTTTCTTTTTCCAGCTCAGGTGTTTGATGTATACCTTTTCCTTGATGAAATAGACGTCATAGCCCTTGCTTTGTAGTTGTGACACGAAAAACAAGTTCATCCCCAATCCTGGCACATGCAGCACATTTGTGGCACGAAACCGCTCTCCCAATTTTGTCTGAAAAACTATGGTACCTTTTCCTACTGGAGTACACTTTGCCTTGTTGCCCATGGTGATCTAAAAGTTCATCTTCTCTTTCAATATTCTAAGAAACACTCCCTGATTCCCGTCATATGCCACGAGGCTCCACTGTCTATATATCATACTTCTGATGATGTAGCACTAGTCATGCACGCCACTTCTTCTTCCAACCTGGAAGCCAACATAGAGAAACGAAATCTCTCTCTCTCTTGTGCAATCTTCTAAAAATCTGCGTGAGTCCCCTGAGGTGGATGCCTCTGCATCGTGGTCTCAACCCATAACTAATTTTCCCTTCCTATCTCTGATTACTTGCTCTAATACCATGTGAAAATTCTATCACTGCAACAACTGATTTACTTTTCCTACTTATTTCATCATAAGTTATTTATGAAATTACTTCAACATTAAAATAAATATTGCTGCAGATATCACATCGTAATACAGAAACAAAAATATGCACACATTGACACAATTATTTTGGACAAATGTCCCTAGAAAAAACCAATGTGGGAAAACCGGTGCAGCAAGGGAGGATTTTATTATTCAGCAATTTTATTGTATAACAGGGTGCCAAACTGGCTTACCCGCAAATAGACAAACTTCCAACACTTTCCAAAACCCAGCGTAGGCCCTACGTTCCTCTACTATAGCCTAAAACCCTCTGCGTCAACCTACTGAGGCTTTGTACAACCTCTCTAGGCTTCTGCATCACTGTTGCAGCCTCTACGTGGATGACATAGGCCCTTCTAGCTCTACACAGTCTATGCTACCTTTGCGTGGATTCCTCTGGCTCTGTGTCTGCCTCTTCTGCATTGATCTCCCATCTCTCTGTTCCGTACTTGTTGCCTCTTGACTGCTCTTCAAACCATTGGTTCAATTTCTCAGCAAACCCCGCTCCAGAAATTGAACTGACTGGTTCCCCTCGGTGTGTTCTCCAAGTGCCCCTCAACCCTCCTCTTATACTTTTTCTGTTGACATTTCAATGGTCGAGATTAAGTCCCTAATCAACAGCTAAGATTAGATCTGACTTGATCCATGTCTTTTGGACCATTCTAACACAGATTCATATTAATACACATTAATATTTTATTTTCCCGAAGTTTAGACTTAGGGACTCCATTAAAAATATTACTTATTTTAATATCTCCTGGTCTGTTTAGAATATGCCCAAACCCTTTGTGGGTATTGGAGATCTCAAGTACCCCAACCTCTCCACCAAATTTCGTGGCTAGAGCACATCTGATGCTACCCCAAATCAACAGAATAACAATCCCAATTCCTTTCACAGCATAAGTACCATTATCCCAAAGTATAATCTCCATATTCGTCTTCTTTCCAACCAAGCTTGAAAGAGCTTCTTTGTACCTAGTGAAGTGTCTTGAGGCACCACTATTAATCAACCAATGGTCCAATGTATCCAGAGGAGAGGCAATGGAGAGAGCAGAAATA
Source organism: Pinus taeda (assembly GCA_000404065.3). Taxonomy (NCBI): domain Eukaryota; kingdom Viridiplantae; phylum Streptophyta; class Pinopsida; order Pinales; family Pinaceae; genus Pinus; species Pinus taeda. The sequence continues at coordinate 4,998 of APFE030789901.1, forward strand.
AGATAAAATTATTTTCTCTTTACAACATTAACTTCTTCATACCTAGAGTTCCTTGACTTCTTGGGAGGTGGCCATTTCCATTTCGAGTAGCGGGAGCATTCCTCTTTCCTTTGTTATTGAACTTGTTGATCCTTTTATTGCCACTGCCCTTGAAGTTATCATTATTGTTATCATCATCTCTTGGAGTATCCTTCTTGTGAGGACACTCTCTAGCGAAGTGGCCAAACCTGTTACAATTGAAGCATCTAAGAAGTGGGAGCATTCCTCTTTCCTTTGTTACTGAACCTGTTGATCCTTTGATTGCCATTTCCCTTGAAGTTGTCGTTATTGTTATCATCATCTCTTGGAGTATCCTTCTTGTGAGGACACTTTCTAACGAAGTGGCCAAACCTATTACAATTGAAGCATCTTCCTTTTCTTCCTCCTTTGAATCCCAGCTTGAACCTGTTAGAGCCTAGATTTACCTCAGGCTGAAAAAGTAAGATTCTAGGTCAACATCAAACCACGCTCAGCCTCAACAAAAGATAATCGATGGGGTTTGAAATGACTAATTTAACAATTGATCTTAGGCTAGGTATGAAATGAAAGAATTTAATTTGAGCTTTTTGGGGATTTTGTTGGAATCAAGGGAAAGGCAAATTAGGGTCCGGGGATGAAGGCCAGTTTTGCAGAGTTCTGATAGGGGCAAGAAAGACAATTGTTTTGATGCTTTGATTTGTAAAGATGGAGATTTCAGACTGGTGAGAAGCTGAGGAGGGCAAGAGGGTATCAAGAATCCTCTTCAAACTGAAGAAAACATTGAAAATTAAACAAAATTAAAAGGCAGAGCACAGCAAGCTAATGAATTCTACCTTTGCCACTCATTTGTTTAATTTCAGAAGCAAAATAGAAAGTAAATGGTACACATAAATATCAATGAACTTACAAATTACATAGAGAGAAACACCATCAAAACACAGAGCCACAACGATCCCAAAAAGCGCTGCAAACCCTGGTCTTTCCTTTGCCCAAATTGCATAAATCAAATGTACAATGGAGTGCCAAGCAATCCCAAGTGTCCAACCCTGAAAATCACTGAGAAATTACATGATATATACAAGCCTAACTCTTTCCCATGCCTCTAAAGGTCGAGCTCATCATTCTAGGAGCTGTTTCAACCATATCTAAACAAGGAACTGAAAAATAGGCAATGAAACAACTTGCCTCTATATGAAAGGAAACTGATTCATTCACTATCTTTTCACTTTTTAGTGAATGAGTCTATATGGATGAGTAACAATGTGCCAAAATTACATCAAATTCATGAATTTACATCAAGATAAATCAAGAGTTACATGAAAAAGTGAAACTAGTCAAAACAAGGCGAAATTCTAAGCTGCTGAGTGAAAAAATAGGCCAAATTTCCCTATGCACCGCGCCTGAAATCTGTATGCGTAGCACAACTTTTAGGCTAATTTTGAGGGTCTTCCTGAAGTCTGATTTGAGCTCATGATAGCTCGTTGGAAATCCCTGCCCGTCTACTTTCCAACCCAAGTGGAATTTCTGGATTTGGTGTCCATTTGCCCCTCCAAAAATCCAATCTCCCAACAATGCTTCCTGTGGGTGCAAAAGGTGGCAAAAAGGTCATTTTTTGTGTGTTTTTGACCGTTTAGGCAACCCAGAACTTGATGAAATCCTTAGGTAATTCATGAGCATGCATAACTTTTCATAACAAATCCAAAAATGTAAAGTTTTCCTCCAGAGGACCTCCCAATTATAAGCGCGCGCCAAGTGGCACTACACGTTGGGTAGGAAAATTTGTTTTGAAGCCAAAAAAAATTCAAAATTGACAAAATTTTCTCCAAATTTGCTGAAATTTGGACTGAAGGTCCATCATCAAGTATCATGCTCAACCAAAGAAGCTTCAGCCAAGATTCGGAGCCTATCATGCCGTCGTTTTAGTGCCCTCCTTAGTCTTGCCTTCAAGATTTTGATTCTCGCTTTGCAAACATGAGTTCGTGCCCAATAATGGTTTTTCATGTGCCTGAGCATGTCCTTGTCCTTGTTTGTCTTTCCCAACAGCTTCTCAAGATGAATGTTGACCCTCCCAAGCCAAATCTCTCGATCAGCCTCTATCTCCTATTGAATGGGTGTCATCTCATTTAGGCTTTTTTGGGCAGCCTGCCGCTCTTTCCTTGCTCTAGTGTATGTCTCTTCATCACGGTCATATGAAAGATCAGATGCCATCTCTGCTAGTGGATGAACTGTCTTGGAGCTGCCTTGATGAGAAGTAAGTGTTTGTGGTGTTTCTTGACTTTTGCCACCAAGGGAAAAGTGAGATAAGGGATTGTGGTAGGAGAAAACAGTGAGGGATTTAGGGATTGTTAGGGTAGGGTTTAGTTAAGTGAATAGGGAATTAGAGAATAGTTTGGGAGTTTTTAGTATAAGACTAGGGTTTGGGAATTTGCATGTGGGATTTTTGGGAATGGGAATGGGGATATGGGATTAGTGCATTTAGGGATATGTAGGTTTAAGGAATAGGGAAATGAGGAAAAATGGAGTGAGGGAGTAGAAAAGTAAGGGAATAACTTGGCAGCCAAATAATTGATACAAACCCTAGCACTGTTTTCTTTGGAGAGAGAGGTAGGCTTTGATTTTCTTAGCCAACCACCATAAGACAACCACCATCAAACAAGCACCAAAATTGGATGAAAAGCAGTGATAGAGGCTCAACCTACTTGTAAAAATGATGATCCAAGCATATTGGGAAATTTGGAATGAATTGGTGAAGATTTTGGGCTTGGCAGCTCTATGCGCCGCACCTCAAACCCAACACGTCGCGCCTTCTCTATGCGCCGCGCCAGTGTAAATTTGCACTGGAAATTGCTACCCAATGCGCCGCGCCACCACCCAGTGTGTAGTGATTTTTTCAGGAGAATTTTGGAGGCCTTCCCGGTGTCCAAATTGGGCACGGGATAGCTTGTTGGAAAGTTATTTGAGTCTACTTTCCAACCCAACTGGAATTTTTCAATTTGGAGTTCATTTTCCCTGTCAAAAATCAAATCTCCCAAGACTGGTCAAAATGTGCAAAATGAGGCTACCTAGAGGCAGAGTGCTGTTGCAGTCAACTTTTGAAGGTCTTCCTCAACTCTAAATTGAACTCATGATAGCTCATTGGAAATATCTTTGTGTCTAGTTATCATTTGACTCATCAATCAAGTCATTTGGCCAACCAAGATAGGAGAAAACTTGATTTTCCCAAGGTCACTTCAGAGGTGCATCAACTCTCCCGAGGCAACTGTATTTTTGACATTTCTCTAAAACCATGACACCTGTGTAAAAAGTGAAAGAGGTTTATCTTCCTTGGCCTATTGTGGACAAAAACATCTCTAAGTCTTCCAAAATTCATTTTTTCGTGCTTAGAAACATCATTTGAGTAAAACCTACCCCGATGTGTGGAACAGGGGATTTGTTGAAATGAAGCGAAATGAAGGGTATAAGGAGCTTCTAAATTCTTGAGAAAATTTTGGGAAGTAGGGAGAAATGTTAGGAACCAGGGGAAAATGGAATTTCAAAGATTGAATGAGGGGAAGGGGTCCAAAAGGAAAAAACACAGGTCTAGCCTAGAAAATTGCCAAGTTGTAGCAAGAAGCTAGGGTTTGTGCAAAAATGAGGAATTTGGGAGATCTCAGTGGTGGGAAGTGTTTAATAAGGTACATTAAGGATAGGGGAAGGTGTATGAACATTCGGATACAAGTTTTGCTGATAATTTGACCATCCAAGAGAAATTACCTTCAAAACCCTAGGAGAAGGAAATGAACTTTACCTAGGTGCAACTGAAGCATGAACAAGGTGTAAAATGACCCAGTGGAACTTGACATGATGATGACAACCCTCTGAATGATGGTACACTCAGTTGAATGGTGACATGGACCGACATTTAGACAACTTTGACAAGAGTAAAAGCAAACCCTAGACCTAATGCCTAGTGACCAAATTTTACTTGAAGACTCACTGAAATGATAAAATTTGACCTTGACACCTTAAAATCACTTTGTAAAAGCATGTTTGATCACTGGAGGAACGCTGCAAAGACTGACATCACAGAACCCTTGACCTTGATTCCTTGAACCAACATTGTTCCTTCTCTTAGAATGAGCAAAGAAGGTGGTAGGATTGTTTCCATTTGAGGGCTTGTCTCTTTCCATCATCATTATTTCTTCTTAAATGCATCTGGCCAATAGTTCATCAAATCCCGAAATCCTATCATTGTTGAGGATGGTAGTGTTAAACACATCCCAATCTCTTGTAAGGCCTCCAAGTGCAATAACAGTAAGTTCTCTATCACCAATGACTTCTTCAATAGATAGGAGATCATTCTTTATCTCGATAATCCTGATGAAGTAGGATTGGATTGGATGGATTCTCCTCTATCCATCTTGATATCTTTCAGCTTGTTCTTGAGAAAGAGAACTTGATTTGCATTATTTACTTTGAACATCCTAACCAGCTTGTAATACATCTCCTTAGATGTTTCCAAATCAAAAATATAGGCAACGAAAGGCTTATGAATAGAATCAACAATAATCTTATTAGCTTTTACCTCACCTTTCTTGTACTTTGTTTATGCAAAAGCAGATGCATTTGAAGGATGCTTTGTTATTCTTCCTTTGACATAGTCCATGGCATCATTTTCTTCCAATGTCAAATCTAGAGTCATCTTCCATGCATGATAATCGGATTTGTCCTTAAACTTGTCCTCGAATTTGAAGAAAGATGTAGTCGTCATTAGAACTAGTTCCAAGTCCTTGTCCAACAACGCCCCTTAGTGATTGTTTTGCTTCACTCTTGCTTAGGCTTTGTCTTCACCTAACCTTTGATGCCATGTTAATTTTAGATAACAATGGTATGTTCTAAGCTTTTAGCACAATTTACTTCAATGTTCCTTATCAACCCAATTACAATTTCCAATTATCTTTCGTAGTAATCACACTAACTTATACACATTGATAGTAAATGCAGATAGAACATAAAAACATATGCATAAGACAAGCCAAGACAAGAGGACACGAGATGTGGCAGATGCCAGGGACAAACCCCGATGTGGGGAAACCCTTTGATCAAATCTTCTTATTAGTCTTCAATAGTTCAACGGAGAGAGAGAGAGAGTACAAATATCAGAAATACAAACCCAAAACAATTTTGCCAAATCAACAGCCAATGTAGCGCTAACCAAAAAGTCAACAGTGGTCAAAGTTGCCCCAAAATGTCCTCCAAGGAGCTCGGTCAACAGCAAAAGAATGAACTTGCCAAGGGAGTCAAAGTCAACCCAAAACTTGCTTGGTTAACCTAGTCAAAGTCTGTTGTAATTTCTATGGTCAAAACAAAAATTCAACACAGCGATCAACACGATCAAACAATCCCCAAACACCTCGAAAATTGTGCCAAAGAATGCGACTTGTAGAAATTGAAATTTTTGCCCACAAAACCAAAGTCAATGTTGGTCAAATACTCCAAGTCAACGCTAGTCAATGCATGCCCTAATCTCTGAAATTTTCGGCCTCCAAAATCAGTCCAAAAATCTATCTTCTTCCACACATGCGAAGTAGAAAGCCTTCAAGTTGTACGAACCAACCAAGAGAGGAAAGAGAAGATGATGTCCAAATGAGAGAAGGGTCACTTATATTTATACACTTCGTTTAGGGTGAGCAGACACATCAATTGGTCTTCATGATCCTACCTTGACAATTTGTCCATGAAAAAGAATAAATTCAAAATTCCATTTCTGCTTGTCAAAATGAGATGATCTTTATATCAAAATTGTACCTCTCGAAAAGAGGAATCCAATGCAAAAATCATCCCCATCATATGAGTTGTCCTAAGGTGGAAGTTGGCCCTAGTTGCCAATTTTAACATCACCTCCTCACACTAGGATAGGACAAGCTTGCAAGAAGGAAAAGTCCCAAGGCATGAAAGGCTCTTCCATGAATGCAGTTGTTTCTTCATAAAGGTCTGATTGTGAAAATAAACCTCTTAACGTTAGAGTTGAAATGAGTGGTATTCAAAACCTAGAACCTTGAGGATCATCACCAGGGGTAATTTTAGGGGCGAATAATCGCCCAAAGGCGAAATTTAAGGTTTTTTATATTTTAATGGGGCGAATTTTTAATTAAAATAATAATTTTTTTATATATAATTAGCCCTCATTTTATTTAAAAACTAATTTATTTTTTTATTTTCGCCCAGGGTAGATAAACTAACCGAAATGAGATTTTCTTAAAATCGCCCCATTTTGATATTTACGAAATCGGATTTTCTTAAAATCGCCCCATTTTGATCTTTGCTCCTGGTTTTGGGAGATCAAGATTCAAAATCACTATTTCTGATTTACTGTTTGGTTTTTTCTAGTCTGGTAGTGAAATTGTGAAGATAGATTTGGTCTAAAAAGGTTAAATTTGTTTTGAAATGGAGGGTGGACCTTAATTTTTACCAAATGGAGGGCTCCCTGTTTTCACGGATTCAGCCGCTGTTTTCATGAATAGGGCTCCCTGTTTTCATGGATTCAGAATTCCGTTGTTTTCATGTGTATATGGCTGCCTCTCCATGTTTATAAAATTGGTTTGAAATAGGTGAATTCTTGTTTTGAAATAGGTGAATTCCGTTGTTTTCATGTGTATATGGCTCCCACTACCTGGTTATAAAATTGTTTTGAAATAGGTTTTTTTGATCGTAATTCACCAATCTTGGTTTCTTGGATTTGAATAGCAGCAACAACAGTCGGTAGGCTGAGCGCGAGAAATTAAGCCCCTTTATGCGGTTCTGCACATCTGTAGCCGGCTTTTATCTTGGTTTCTTGGATTTGAACAGCAGCAACAACAGTCGGTAGGCTGAGCGCGAGAAATTAAGCCCCTTTATGCGGTTCTGAGAAAGTCGAAGGTGCTGAGCATGTCCTGCGGGCCATCTACAAGTTTGAAAACAGTAACGAGGATCACGGTTGGGTGTTAGAGCATTGTTGGAGAGAAAATCGTTAGCAAGTGGTTATCAAAATAGATTCGAGGTCAAGGACGCTCCTTATCCGTGGGATCGAGAAGACTGGAAAAAGAGACGAGAATCGTTGCCTGGGTGCGGTTGCATACGTTTTGATCACTTTAAAATGTTGTTGGAGAGAAAATTGTTAGCAAGTTTCTTGCCACAAATAAATTGTAGCAGCTTGGTATCTCACCATTTTGATTCAGATAATGTTTGTATTTATTTGTTTTTATCTTGGTTTCTTGGATTTGAACAGCAGCAACAACAGTCGGTAGGCTGAGCGCGAGAAATTAAGCCCCTTTATGTGGTTCTGCACATCTGTAGCCGGCTTTTGAATCAGGGTAAGTTGGCTTTGTTTTTCTTCAAGTTTGAAGTTTGTTTTTCACTAATTATTCGCTCTGGTTGACTCTGTCCATTCTTGAAAGGCCTTGTGGAAATCACAATTTGATCACCTTCCTGTTCTCTGGAGGATCGCTAGTGTGAATAGATAAACTCACCCACCAATATCTGTCATTGCTTCTGTGCAGACTTCACGCTAAGTCCGTTACTTCTCGCTTGATTTCTAACAAAATGACAAACGGTTTAGTGTAAGGCCAAATTAGGTGGATTCATGCCTCCTGCAGTTGGAACAGGGGTGTTCTGTTGGGTTTTGAAGCAATACATACTTAGCGTGACACTTAGCGGCAATACATACTTAGCGTGACACTTCCCTACATAAACAGTTGCATTGAAACTGACTTACTAAGACAGTCATCCGTAATTTGTAATTTCTCAATACTGCTTTGCCATGATTGACAAAACTATTTGCCACTTGTTAATATGTGGAAGTATATCTTTGTCTGCCTTACAGGAACCCCCAACAGGAATAAGTTTAGGATGCTCCTGCTACTTGTTGCCAAGCACTTCAATATTTTGAAAGTGTGTTCCATAATTGTATGAACAAAAAGACCTCTCTGTGGACCCTCAGTGATTGCCAAAGGACTCACCAGCCTATAGTCCATGAAGCGAAGATTCTCCATTCTTTAGAACATCGCATAAGAGCACCAAAATTTTGCTTCATAATGGCTCAATTCATAGTTGGCTTCCTTTTTCCAATAGAGGTGAGTAGAGCCAA